>ML780611.1:204464-224874 GCA_009831015.1 Picea engelmannii | reverse complement strand
TATGCATGTCATTTGCAGTTGATTATTGACTACTTTAGCTATCATAGTCTATTGCAGAAGGATATGATTTAATTAATGTGCTATCCATATCTGATTTCTTTCAATACTTTAAAAACACAACAATTACTTTGTTCAGTTAATGAATGACAGATTTCTCTTCTTCATCAATTGAATTATTTTGTATAAGTCTTTGCATACATGTTTATCTAATTGTGAAGATTTATAAATCATATGATTGTTGTAATTTTTATGTCTTGTTTGTCCTTTAAATATATTAAAGAGCACTGCAACTTTCTGTTTACAAGGAGCGCCTGGATAATTTGGAGCGGGTTTCCTCCCTCCGATCAGCTAAGACAATCATCATACACAAGACAAATCTGGAGCATTTCTCCAGGTCAGTTTGTGATTTATTTTCGTTAATTTGTTAGTATAATATTAGTAGTTTAGTTAGATATATGTTTAGTAAGATTTGTAGTTAGAATTAGTATATTAGTTGTTTAGTTTAGTTAGTTTTTGTTTTATTTCTATTCATAAAATTATAAAATCAACAAAAAACATCTTTCTTTGTCTTAGGGCAGAATGCAAATGAGTTTTTCAGGTTTTATTCAAATCTGTAAATTGTAGATATTGTACATTTTGTGAATAAGTTATATTTTCGTTAGTAGTTAGATATTTAATTAGTTAGAGTTAGTATAGTATTAGATAATAGATTTTTATATAGATTAGAATAGTTAGTTTAGTTTATTAGTTTGTTTACTAGTTAGTTTTAGTTAGTTTAGTTTAGTTTGTTTAATAGTTAGTTTTAGTTAGATTAGTTAGTTTAGAGTAGTTTTTATTTTTTGTTTCTTAGGACCTTAGATCGGCTAATGGAGCCTCTAAACCCGTCAGGGTGGTTCATCCCAAACGGCTTGGGTTATTAGACAACCCCAGACCGGTTCCACTCTCGCAGTTGACGAACGACCAATTTCGCCCGCCAACAGGTTTACACACAATATTAAACAAACATGAAGATAGATTTGAAGACATAAAATACATAGGTTCTATTATAATTGAGATTGAATTACATACGACCATGGCCTCTATGGCCAGGCTACATCTCTCGGCCTATTCTTACATTGTGTTGGTCGCCTCTCCCTTTACAAACACTCGAAGGATGCAATTTATAACCATAATCATAATAGGGATCAAACCAATGAAAGGATCTGATCTACACTCAACAATATTGCTTAACAACCCCTCAAAATATACTTCACATAACAGTTACAAACAAATTAAATCAAATATAGAGGAAATATCGTCCTCATGGCCATGTCAACTTCTGGAACATTTCGAAATTCGATTTTGACTTGGGGTGGGTTGATTCTCCTACATTAGACTCCCATGGTAGAAAATTTCCATGATCCCCTGATCACGTGTACCTTATTGTTGCATCTCATCTCCTTCCTCTTCATGTATCACTGAGATTTTCCTTACGCTCAACAGTGAGCTACAATAAATCCTCCATTGACAGGTCACTGACTCTCCTCCTCTGGCTCGAACTTTTGGTATTGCAGGTTCACCTCCTCTGGAACCTTTTGAGATTCCTCTACTCCTCTAGTTGTTGCATGCTTCTCACTCTCCTGGAAAATTGTACCCACAATTCAAACTGTGGAATTTCCCAACAAATTCTACCCGACCAAAGTTGGAAGTTGTTTTCCATTCTCCAACACACAAGAAATGTTTCCTTGCTCTGACACCACTTGATGAAGATGAAATATAGGGGTCCTCTATTTCTAGTTTCCAATGATCCCAATCCTAGGACATGTGGGTTATGGACCCACATAATGGATTGTGATAGTTTCCATATCATCACAACAACGCCCCCTTCACCCATAGGTTCCATATGACCATAGGCGGTGGCTAAGAACTAAGGAAAATGAGCACTTAATCGCTTATCAATCGACAATCATGACTTAATCTGGAGTTATGATGGATGATTGTCAATATTTTGGGTGGCCGGAGGCCTTTCAGAATCCCAAGATAGTGGGGGGTCGAAATGATCCTCCTCTCGACACGTGGAATTCCAATCCACGACACATATTATTTCGGGGGTAGCCTCTTTATTAATGCCCTTGCTCCTTCTTGGCCCGAAATGAAATATAACCATTGATCTATTCTTCCGGTAGAATGATCCAATGATCGCCAGCTTCAATGTATCATCATCGATCCATGCTATGATCGATGGTGGATCTTGCTTCTTGCTGGAGTGTGCACTTTCACATTGATTAAATATTATCAACTCTTGGTTCTCTTCAATTACACATTCAACATACAAATTTGATAGGGTTTACACACGAGATTAAAAAAACATGAAGATAGATTTGAAAGACACAAAATACACAGGTTATATTATAATCGAGCTCAAATTACATACAACCATGTCCTCTATGGCCAAGCTACATCTCTTAGTCTATTCTTACATTGTGTTGGCTGCCTCCCCCTTTACAAATGCCCGAGGGATGCAATTTATAACCATAATCATAATAGGGATCAAATCACTGAAAGGATATGATCTACACTCAACAATATCGCTTCAAAATCCCTAAAAATATTCTTAACGCAACAATTATAAACAAATTCAATAAAATATAGAGGAAATATTTCCGTCATGACCACGTCGACTTCTGGAACGTTTCAAAATTCGATTTTGACTTGGGGTGGGTTGATGCTCTTGCATCAAATTTCCAAGTACAAATATGATAATAAGACCTCAATAGACAATAGACAATAGACAATCAAAATATTTGTTGGTTGAAGTAAAATTGTAGCGCGTTATCAATTTATAACATTAATTAATGTTTTATAACAACCTAGAGAATTAGTGCTCAAAATTGTAAGAAAAACAATAGAAATTAAGCATATATTCCAAGGATCAAGTAACAACTTTCACAAGAAATTTCAGAGCGAGTTAGCTAAGAGTTAAGTTAGTGTATGCAACAAATTAGTATGAATTAATATGTCTATAGCAATGTTTTGCAACAACAACAAGTTAGCTAGTGAATTAGTCCAAACTAGGGTTAGAATAAGTTAGTAGAAGCTTCAAAGAATAGAGTTTGATAGATATTTGATCAATTCCTTCGAAAAGATCAAGTAGATAAGTGCCTTTTGGGCTTGTGGAGTCAATTACAACAACAACAATAACTTGGAGAAATGAATGACAACATTTGTTTAAGGATGGAGAGATAAATTCTTGAGGTGTTGGTACTTCAAGGCCCCAAGATTTGAATCTCAAAGATGGAATTTTAGCTAGAGTGCAAGCTATTTTGGGCTCTGGCAAATTCCTCTTCTCCTTGGACTTTGAGAAATATATTTTGCAACTAGTTCTAGAAAAAGACTTCTAAAGTGCTAGCACTTTAGGGCTTTAGAAGCCTATCCTACACAAGATATTCTTATCAATTTAACAAGTGGAAATACTAGAGAGAGGAAGAAGCACCTTATGTTCCTCTCCTAGGGTTTTTTATGCAAGCAATTTCATAATATTCAACATGAGCAAGTAAAAATAACCACAAACATTTATTGCATAAACAAATTGCAGATTTTCTTCACCAAGAATAATCAAGAACAAACCCTAGTTGAAGGACTTTCCCACCATAAAATAACCAAGAGACATCCAAAACACCTTCTCCAAGAGATAGTTTACTAGTACAAGAGACCATAAACTACAAATTAGTGAAAATATCAGCCAACATATCCAAGTGTAGCGGAAATTTCAGATCCACTCTCTTATGAGAGGAGGAGTTATGTTCTAAAAATTAAATGGGAAGATGTGTTTATATCACCTTTCCCCTAAAATGTCAATATAAAAATAAAACCAGGGCCGACCTCAATAACTTTCCCTTATAACTCAATTTACAAGATTTAATTCATTTAGCACAAAATAAAACACTAAAGGTGACGTCATGCCATTCTAGGGTGATGTTGAGCCCCTAAGTGGGATGCTAGGCTAGAAAAAGGTGCAATGTTTGGCCTCCACAGCCCATAGATCATGCCCACACATGCTAAGTGTCCATGTCAAGCCATGCTCCATCAAGGCCTCAAGCCCTAGTGATGTCATGGGATAGTAGGGTGACATAGAAGCCTCCAGAGGCATAACGCCCATGTGTGAGAAGGTGAGAGCTCTCCATCCAGGCCTGCCAAAGTGCCTCTAAAGGAAATTCCATCCTTCTTCAAGGTGAAACTGGTGATCACAAGCCTGCCCTAGACGTTGGGTCTCTGCATCCATCCTTGGGCTCCAAAGCCCCCATGAAGGTTCGAACAAGTCATCTCCTCATAAATACCTGTCCACTAGGAAAGGTCCTACAAAGACAAACATATACGCCCTCCTAGAGTCCATAAGTCACAAGAATCATGCCAAGTAAGCCACGTCTAATAATCAAACCACCCGAACATGTGCATCAAACACCCCTTTTCAAACCAAACAAATACAATTTGTGAAATTTAGGTGTGGGAGGGTTGTCAAGGAATCATATTGGGTTAGTCAATCCCCAAATTAAAGGTGTTTCCCAATGGAAACCTATATAATCCATGCGTGAGTATGAGGTGGAGTGGATAAGACTTTTGGGCATGGGGTTCATGACATACAAGGGTTCATATTGTCTCATTTATGGGTGCCTTTATAGAGGGTGTTTTTCCCTTCGTCCACGATGCAAATTTTTCCAAGCCCATTTATTGCCATTAATTAATTAAAGTCCAAAACAATTGGGCACTATAAGACATGGAAAGAAAAGAGTACTATAATTTCACTTGAATCTTAGGTACACCGAGTGCCATATGCATGGAAAGAAATGGACACCACATAAATACACCTCCTCGACAAGTGGGACATCTATATAATGTGAGTTTGCTTTTGCAGGTCTTTCAATTCTTTAGGAGGAACACTTCATTGTTCTCAAGACCTCTTGGGAGAGCATCTAGAAGGTTTTATGATTGGATTTTATATTTTTTCTAGCTACATTTCCCCCTAGGCCTTCAGCCCAATTATTCACATGAAATGAGGTACAATCCCTTCTTGGATCAATGCACCCGAAAATCCCAAAATATAAGGAGATGGAAGGAGAGAAGTATGGAAAGTGACAAGTATGATCTGGAATGGTACAATGACTCTTTGAGGAACCCCCCAATAGCACCCTATTCCCGAGGGTGACCAACTTACTAGGATGTAATGACACCCACTGAGGTTAAATAAGGAAAATAGTATAATTTCCAAGCAAACGTTATGTAATAAATTGAGAATTATTTACAACATGTTCAAATGCTTCAATTATTAGGGTGACACCTACCATGATACCAAACTTATTACCTCATGAAGCAAGACCTGCTGTCCTCTGGGGCCAAGCTGATGTGATGGACGCTGCTATGTTGCTAGTGATGTATGGTGGCACATCAACGAATAAGAGGGGCCCTGTGGGGCTATGCTAGTCAACCTGGTTCTCAACGCTCTATGTCTTCTACCTGTGGGCCTCGAGACATGATATCCTTAGTTATCCCTAGACTGAGGGGGTAACATCAAGATCCTACTTGGGGAAATGTGCTCACTGTAGAGTGCATGAGAACCTTAGCATCTCTAGTATGACTTATGCCTACACACTCAAGCAAAATTGTTAGAGTACCTAGGGTGGTGCTATTACCCCTTATTTTTATGAAAATGATCAAAATCCAAAAATAAATGCTTGAAAAAATCATATTCTAACATATCAATGTAAACATATAAGTATGACATAGCAATGATGAAATATACAAAGAAAGGAACATGTAAATCATAAGAATGTATACAAACTAATCTAAGCTTAATGAAAACTATACTATTATGATAAGTAATATGCAACATATATACAATAATATGCAAGATGCAAATGCCTACCTGATTACCTATTCTAAGAGGAGAAGAAGTCAAGTCTCCCCTCCATGATGGGGTTTGAGGAGATGGCCAATAACTGGTAATGGATGCCTCCTTCCCTGCATCATGTTCATGTAGTAAGTGTTATTAACATAATTACTTCTAACCTTGAATGGTCCTCGCAAAAACTTCTCAGAACCCTTATTATTATTGGGCTAGCCCATTTTCATATCCCTCTCCAAAACCACATCTCCTTGTTTGTAATCCCCTCCCTTAAAATCAACGACTTCTTGTATCACTCTGGTGTATTTCTTTGAGGGAGGAGGGTGGGATTATGTGGTAAGGACTTCATCTTGTCTTGGTTTGATCAGTAGACTTTCATATTCTTTCTTTAGCACCTTGAAAGAACCAACCTCATTGTCTTTATATTTGTATAGCAGTTGCTGATACTCGTATTTCTTTGGCCATTGTATATAATCAAAATCCTCATCCTTAAAGAAAGGTAAATCACCCGGAGAAAACATTTAAAGAGATTATTTGATGGATTCATGTACTTGATGTGTTCTTGTATTAGTGTCAATTTATTCTACGTGTATCTTGGCCATGGGAATGTTGGGTAAACGAGAAAAAGTTCCACCTTTTAAAGGCACACTGATGCTGGTCAAATCCATCTCTAAAGTGCCACCCAACGTTGCAACAAATTTCCTAGACAAAAACACCCCCTATACATCAGGGACATCAACCACCACAATGTCAATTTAGATCACCCTTTCAGGGTATCGAGCAAGGTGGGCCTTCACATTCTCTACCACACCATGAGTGGGAATGGCTCTAGATTCAAACCAACACACATTCCTATAAGGTCGTGTAGTTTTAAAACCTAGTTGTTCCATTGACACATGCTCTTGAATAAAGCATGCAATTATTCAAGTATTTATTGTTTATTTGCAGGGACATAAATAATGGCAGATGATCATCATATTGTACCCTGAAATGGTCTGCTTATAACATTATGGGAGGATCTATTGGTTCATCTTATAACTTGAAGAACCTTTCAAACCTATTCTTCATTGAGGGAACTTTAATAATTTTTGTCGAATGTACTATCACACTCATCTTTTCCAAAACACTCCCTAAGTGTTATAGTCCAAAAATGCTTCATCTGTGCATACAAGACATTGGCCCTTTCACTTACATACTTTGCCAAAATATTGCGGAGGCTTCCTCTTAAAAAACCATTTTTTGGATAGTGTACACGTCATGCTGCACTAATAGCCTGCGTACACACATGTGCTGCATGCTAGTTAGCATACGTACATACATGAGTTGCATGCTAATTAGCCTACATTTACCTCCAAAAGTTGCAAAAATTATAAAATTGCACGAAATTCAATGGAGTTTACAGGCTATAGAGGGTTTCCTAACCATTTTACCCCTTGCAGCCCTTCCCCAAATCGAATAACCATCTTATTCTCATATAAACAGAGGTTTTGGGGAGTCATTTAGAGAGACAAGCAAGAGAATAAGAAAACTCTACCAAAATCCCTTCCCCTTCTTAGCCCAATATTTTCATCCTATTCTGAGTTTTGGCCTCAACCTTCCCATCCATCCTTTCTCCTTATGCAACCCTTCGTCCTTCCCTTGGTGATATGTTGGTTGTGAGAAGATAATGTGGGATTGATGCACTTGGAGCCACAACATAGGAGCCCAGACTTGGTCCGTGGAGTGATTTCCGACAAAGGTTTTAATCCCTTTTGTCTTGAAATCGAATAAAAGAGTTCATTCTTGTCCCAAAACCCTATGTATACATGATTTTGTTGATTTGTGGATTTATATCTATGTCTAAATTTTTAAAGTGATTAGTAGAGATTGCATATATTGTTGCATTGTATTCCTAACCTTTTGCAGGTCAAATTTGGGAGGAAACCAATTATCTAGGAAGTGACAACAAGCGAAAGAGGCCAACACCAACCACAAGGACTAAAGGTGCACTCATTAATCCTCTTTCCTTTCTTTCTCATCACTTAGTTTAGTTGGTTTTGGGGTAGCTTAAGGATAGAACAATACTTTAAGGGAGTTAACGATCTACCTTTACCTTAGACCCAGTATAGGGGGATTTTCCCCATAGCACTAAGTCATAGTTCAACTCAATATCGTTGGATTTTGGAAAAGTAGGACTGGGTAGAAGTCTACTCACTGGTGGGGGAGGAAGTTTTTGTTGAGACAGCTTGGGGTCAGTAAGAGGATCATGATAAAATTTCTTTTGTCTTGTATAGACTTGTAACTATTTCCTCTTCAACCTATCCTTCGACTCACTATCTAGATTATTTATAACTTCCATCCTAGCGTTTCTAGCTTCCTATTTCATGATTTCCTCATGTTCTTTGAGTGTGATATTGAGGCACACTTGTGGTTCTTCAGTGAATACATGACTCATAATGTTCACTTGATCCAGGTCCTTATTTTTCATTGGGAACTCATGCTCCCAATGTGCATCCCTACACTGAAAAAACCAAGGAGTTTCATCCACAACATTTGAGGGGGAAAGAGTATCATGGACCCTTTGTTCATTTCGAGGCTTGTATATTTGACCCGACCTTTAAGGTTGTCCCTTAAATGGAGGCCTAGGATATTTTTGTTTTTCTCTTTCTAAATTGGTAATTCTATTCATCATCAAGGTATGGTTTCTTGCTATATCTTCTACAACTTCATGAAGTTTTTCCAAGGCATAACTGATGTCTTGGGTGGTTTCAGCACTATGGACTACTTTAGGTTTAATGTCAACCTTGGTTCTTGGGGAATGGAAGGGTTCAAACTTGGATGAAGATATAATAGCCTCGATTCTTATAACTATTTCCTGGGATTCTCGAATGGTCTTTGGACTCTTGTCCCTAAGAATGAAACCAATTTACCATGAAAATGCCTTGGCGTAAAGGAAAATAAGGTAATCTCCTCTAGGGGTGAGAAATATCAGATATTTGTTGGAGAAATGTTTCAAACTTGGTATTGAACTCCCTAACAGTCTCATTATCTGACTTCTTGTTGTTACTGAGTCATGCTAATAGCATGTTAGGATCCTCCTTAACACTCCATCAGGGAGATCATCATACTATCTTCTATAAGCATCCTTAAGAGTGGTAGAGAAGAGTTTCATCCCTAAATCCTCAACATCATCAATTACGAGATTAAGTTGAAAGAAGGCCCATAAATTACTCATATGATCATCTGCACTAGTCACATCGTTACTAGTGAATATAGACAACCACTTTTTGTATTTTGTAGGAATCTGCCAAGGGTATCTTGGGATGGATTTTATGTCCAATGGCTTGAAAATATTAGACTCCCATTGCCTTTGACTCAGGTTCTGATTATGAGTTTGGGTTGAAACATGAGCCATTGTATTCAAAGGAATATTCCCTCCAAACAATGATTTTAATACAATATAGTTATGGGGAAGCATTCTCTTGTAGGTCTTGGGAGGGTTAGTGTTGTTGGAAGTCTGGTTTTTATTGATGTCAATAGTGCGCAGGACACAAGCTTAGAGAAATAACACTTCATCGCGCATATATCATGTAGGAAACAAGCTCAGAGAAATAATACTGCATCGTGTGGAGGTCGCACAGGACACAAGCTCAGGAGAAATAGTGCTGCATTGCGTAGAAATCGTGCAGGACGCAAGCTCAAGAGAAATAGCGCTGCATAGCACAAAAATCATGCAGGACATTAGCTCAGGAGAAATAGCGCTACATCTCACAGGGCACAAGCTCAAGAGAATAACATTGCATCCCGCAGAGATCACACAGGACACAATCTCAGGAGAAATAACATTGCAACGTGCAGAGATCGAACCGTTGAAAAATATTCTAGATCAATGGTGATAGATGTACCTCGCTTCGTCCATCTAAGCTACCATGCACGACATGGAAGTAGTATTAAAACCACATTGTTGAGTCCCCTACCGCGCGTGACATGGAAGTTGTATTAAAACCACATTGTTGGGTCCTCTACTGTGCGTGACATGGTAGTAGTATTACAACCACATTGTTGAGTCCCCTACCACACACGACATGGAAGTAGTATTAAAACCACATTGTTGAGTACCATGGTGTGTTACGAAAAACAACTGACAGTAAGTGGTAATGTAACCGATAGATGCCGGTCAACACAATTGGTGACCTTCTCGGTAGGTTGTCTTGTCAGTTTGGACAAACAAAACTCCAAAAGTTTTGAGACACGAGAGGTGCAACCCCATTGTGACAAGTTTTGAGACATGAGAGGTGCAACTCCATTGTGAAAAGTTTTGAGACATGAAGAGGCATAACCCCATTGCGACAAGTTTCGAGACACAAGAGGTGCAACCCCATTGCGATAAGTTCCGAGACATGAGAGGCACATCCCCATTGTGACAAGTTCTGAGACATGGAAGGCGCAATACCATTACGACAAGTTTTGAGACACGAAAGGCACAACCCCATTTCAACTTAAGCCATGATTCTAGGCCTAAGTCAAATTCCATGGAAATGGGTTGAAGGAAGTGCCTAGGTGCCCAAGACAATCAGGTGTGGAAATCAATGATAAGGATTAAATCCTTGTCACAATCCAACAGTAGCCAAGTTTTGAAGAAACAAGAGCTCTGTGTAATGAGGAAATTGAAAGTCTTAGTCATTTTTTGAAGGATCTCTCAGATCAATCATTCATTAAGGAAGATTGAAAGAACCAAACTTAATTAATTTAAAGGGGATTTGAAGTCAATTCAAGTTATTTTCAATAACAATCTATTTTTAATGAAGAGGCACATTGATTCACTGAAGAGACAAAATGGTTCAATGATTCACACCGTTTGGTAAGATATATAAACCCATCTGATTGAAGAATGAATGTGTGATTCAAGAGATATATGAGTATACCTGAAGAAGAGTCACTAGAATATATGAGAGTAAAAATAAAAACTGCGTAGTGAGGGTGGAAGGGAGGAGCTAGGAAGGACTGTAGTGCTCTTCAAATAGAATCCTAAAACAACCATGGGGTTGGTGCCTCCTTTCAAGTTGGTGCTTGAAAAATTCAGGGGGTTGGAGCCTCCTTTAAAGTTGGTTCTTGAAGAAGCAGGGAGTTACAACTTCCTTGAGTAGGTTCTCAGAAAATGAAGGGGATTTGGGTCTCCTAGAGTTGGTGCTCTAAAAAGGATTGGTGTCCTTCACAATCATATCTTGTTGTTATACAAACATTGTAATTATTATTTATGATAAATAATTATTTATTTTTAAATTCATTGTTAATTTATTGTTGTGGTTGAAAAAGTTTTAAAAATAACTAATTGGATAAAGGTAATACTGACTCACCCCCCCTCTCAGTATTTCCAACAAGTGTACCTCCCTGGGATTTGTGGAGTTGCCAGATAACCCCTTTAGGATTATCAAAGGAAAGAGGGTATCACCCTCAGTGGAGTCGCCAGGTAAGCTTTGTAAGATAAGGGCTTCAGGAAAAACTCATCAAAGATTTGTCGTTGAGGATAATTGACTCGATTCTCCCCGACAACGACACCAAAAATGTTATTTTACAATTTGTACTTATTCCAAATCCCAAGATAAGTAACTCAAATTGGCAATGAAACATGATAACCCACTATTGTCACCATAGTGGAAAATCCCCACTTTTAGGGATGGATGAGGTCCAACCCAGGGGAGGTGTCCTCGATAACCTAAAGGGTTGGGAAAGCTAAATATTTGGTCAAGATATATCCCCCTCTCACTGGTTACCCAAGTCAAAGGTCTATGTTTGAGGAATTGAGGCGAAAGAAAGAGAGTTTGTGTACCTTCCCAGAACAAGAACAATATAACATATATATAGCAATTTCCAAGTACAAATATGATAATAAGACCTCAATAGACAATAAACAATCAAAATATATGTTGGATGAAGTAAAATTGCAGGGACTTATTAGTTTATAAAAACAATTAATGTTTTATAACAACCAAGGGAATTGATGCTCAAAATTGCAAGAAAAAACAATAAAATTTAAGCATATATCCCAAGGATCAAGTAACAACTTTCAATAGCAATTTCTGAGTGAGTTAGCTATGAGTTAAGTTAGTTTATGCAAAAAATTAGTATGAATTAGTATGGATGTAGCAATGTTTTGCAACAACATCAAGTTATCTAGTGAATTAGTCCAAGCTAGGGTTAGAATAAGTTAGTATAAGCTTCAAAGAATAGACTTTGATAGTTGTTTGATCAATTCCTTCAACAAGAGCAAGTAGATAATTGCCCTTTGGGCTTGTGGAGTCAATTAAAACATAAAAAATAACATGGAGAAATAAATGATAACATTTTTATAAGGATGGAGAGATAAAGTCTTGAGGTGTTGGTACTTCAAGGCCCCAAGATTTGAATCTCAAAGATGGAATTTTAGCTAGAGTGCAAGCTCTTTTGGACTCTAACAAATTCCTCTTCTCCTTGGACTTTGAGAAATATATTTTGCAACTAGTTCTAGAACAAGAATTCTAAAGTGCTATCACTTTATGGCTTTAGAAGCCTATCCCATACAAGATATTCTTAGCAATTTAACAAGTGGAAAGACCAGAGAGAGGAAGAAGCACCTTATGTTCCTCTTCTAGGGTTTTTTATGCAAGCAATTTCATAATCTTCAACATGAACAAGTGAAAATAACCACAAAAATATATTGCATAAACAAATTGCATATTTAACTTACTTCACCAAGAAAAATCAAGGAAAAACCCTAGGTGAAGCACTTTCCCACCACAAAATAGCCAAGAGACATCCAAAACACCTTCTCCAAGAGATAGCGCACTATTACAAGAGACCATAATCTCCAAAATAGCGAAAATTTCAGCTAACATAGCCAAGTGTAGAAAAAATTTCAGATCCACTCTCTTATGAGAGGAAGAGTTATGTTCTAAAACTGAAATGGGAAGGTGTATTTATATCATCTTTCCCCTAAAATTTCAATGTAAAAATAAAAATAGGGACGACCTCAATAATTTTCCCTTATAACTTAATTTTACAATATTTAATTCATTTAGCACAAAATAAAACCCTAAAGGTGAGGTCATGCCCTTTTAGGGTGACGTTGAACCCCTATGTGGGATGCTAGTCTGGAAAAGGTGCAATGTTTGCTTCCAATGCCCATATATCATGCCCACATGTGCGATGTGTACATGTCAAGACCTCCTCCATCAAGGCGTCAAGGGGTGACGTCTAAGCCTCCAAAGGCATAACACCCAAGTGGGAGAAGGTGGGAGATCTCCATCGAGGCCTACTAGAGTGACTCCAAAGGCAAGGACATCCTTCTTCAAGGTGAAAATTGTGATCACAAGATTTCCCCAGATGTGGGGTCCTTGCATCCATCCTTGGGCTCCAAAGCCCTGATGAAGGTCCGAACAAGTCATCTCCTCACGAATACCTGTCCACCGGGCAAGGTCCTGCAAAGACAACAGATACGCCCTACAAGGGTCCACAAGTGACAAGAATCATGCCAAGTAAGCCATGTCTAATAATCAAACCACCCGAACATGTGCATCAAACCCCCATTTTCAAACTAAGCAAATGTTCAAAGACCTTATACAATTTGTCAAATTTAGGTGTGGGAGGGGTGTCAAGGCATCCTATTGGGTTAATCAATCCCTAAGTCAATGGTGCTTCCCAAGGGAAACCTATCTAAGCCATGTGTGGGTATGAGGTGGAGTGGGTAATAATTTTGGGCATGGGTTTCATGACATACAAGGGTTCGTATTGTCTCATTTATGGATGCCTTTGTAGAGGGTGTCCTGCCCTTCGTCCACGATGACACATTTTTCGAAGCCCATTTATTGCCAATAATTAATTAAAGTCCAAAAAAATTGGGTACTATAAGACATGGAAATAAAAGTGTACCACAATGTCACTTGAATCTTAGGTACACTGAGTGCCATATTCATGGAAATAAAAGGACACCGGATGAATGTACCTCCTCGACAAGTGGGACATCTATATAATGTGAGTTTGCTTTTGTAGGTCTTTCAATTATTTAGGCGGAACACTTCATTGTTCTCAAGACCTCTTGGTTGAGCATCTGGAATATTTTATGATTAGCTTTTATATTGTTGTGAGCTACATTTCCCCCTTGGCATTCAACCCCGTCTTCCCATGAAATGAGGTATAATCCCTTCTTGGGCCACTGCACCCGAAAATCCGAAAATATAAGGAGACAGAAGGAGAGAAATATGGAAAGTGAAAAGTATGATTGGGAATGGTACGATGACTCTTCAAGGAACCCCCTAGTAGTACCCTATTACCGATGGTGACCAAGTTACTAGGATGTAATGACACCCACCGATATGAAAATTCTTAGATGTAAAATTATTTCTTAAATACACATAAACATCCGACCAGATTCGGAAAATGAAGATCGTCTTTAACTATTTGCAAAATATCATGTGAAAATTATTACTTATTCATAAAATTCATTAATACTGATGAATATAACTTGCGGAAATATGGAAGTTAACACAAAAAAAAAAAAGAACTAATAAGACAAGAGTTGATCACGGAGTTCACCCCTCTCGGGATACATCTCTGGGTCCCTTTTCAAATAGTGAGACCACTCTTCATTAATCTCAATCATGCTTGTTTTATAATGATGACTTAAGATATCAAATTTGAAGTCACCCTTCAATTCTGCTGCTCAATCCTAGAAATAGAGGTTACCACTGAATTCCTCATGAAATTATGAGAAAAATGAGTATAAACTTGACTATGTTCTGAATAAGTTCTTATAGATCCCCGTTTTCATGCATAACGAGACTATGGGTCTCATACATGACAAATTGGACTAATAATTTTCATACATAGAATTTTTATACAAAATAGAAATCAATACTATATTCCTCTCGAAATTTTGAGAAAAATAAGTATAAACACTCTATACTTCCCTTAAAGAACTCTATGGCGCTCAAAACGATGCAAACAAAAAATATGAGCACCTCTTGCACATAAAATGAGACAAATATGAACTTGGCACAAAAATCTATGGAAAACCCGCTCTTGGAACACATTCCAATGTCTCCATATCGAGGTCCAAAGCTAAGTTTATATAGGGTAAGGTCCGTGGTCGAACCCGTACCCACTCCCCATATTCCAAGAGGAATTAGTTTACATTTAAATATAAATTACCCCAAATAGCATAACAAACCACGTCTTGGGCACATTGGTAGGAACATTGACACAATATATGGAGGGTTAAGGGGTCAAACCCCGCTGACCACACCATACGTTTTGTTATTTTTTTTTATGTGTTAACATATATATATTCGTTGGTGGTTATATCATTACGATGGTTGTAATGTTGGTTATAACATATATACCATATAACATATAACGTGTCCATGAACTTTGGTTCTAGTTACAAGTTGATAACGATATATGCCATGGGATCGTGGGCTTATCCCTCGATCCCTTTTACCCAAGTGAAACCTTTTAAAACTTTAAATATAAATTGTGTACATTGTATAATAAAAAACATCTGCAAGTCTTTTGGTAAGACGCTGTATTGGCATGTGAGAGGTCTGAGGTTCGATCCGACTTGCTCACATTTGTTTTAGTAAAGACAACCGTAACTAAGCCAATCGGGGATGCCATGTGGTGGCTCCCGATTGGTCCATTTGTATAACCACTGTATAGACATGTGCCACGTGTCATCACTCCATAGGTACACTTGTTTTTCTTAGTCACTGCCAACTCGATATGCCACGTTATCAACTGCTTTCCACATAGCACCATGTGGGGCTGCCACACCAACATTTTACAGGCATGCCACGTGTCACCCTTCTAGTGATTCCACGTGGCACCCCTTTGACTTTTGACATGTTTGACCAAAATTTTGATTGACGATAACTTCTTTAGACGAACTCTGTTTGAAACGATTTTTGCGTCGTTGTAAATATATATTTGAGCTCTACCCAATGAAGTCATTTTTAATAGAATTTGAGAAAATCAATTTTTGAGCATTTTGGATCTTCCTGGATCATTTTTAGCGTTCTGGATCCTCCCAGATCACACCTCCCCACTGAAGAACTTTTGGACCTCCAAAAGTATGGATCATTAAGAAATGAAGTGAAGACACTTCTCCCTCACTTTTCCAGTATCGACCATCTTTCCTTCTTGGATAACGAGCACCTGACTCACCATAACCATAATCAATACTGAAACAACATTGCTGACCAAGTTAACCATTCCCTTAAATTCACAAACCCCACCATCCATTGTTGTAACTACTTCCCATACCCCACTTATTAGTAATAAACCAAACGACAAAAATGAATATACAAATGTGAAAGAGAATGAACAATCAACATATTTTCCCTTCTTAATAGAAACAACGTCAACTAAAGGACCTGTTCTGCTTTCAATTGTAGGATGTAAATCTAGATCCTGGATACTAGCATTAACTAGCATTTTCACGTGCCCTGTAGTGACAACTGTCAAATTCATATTCATTTGATGATCTTTTACAATGAAATCAATCCCATCCTTGAAAAGATGACACTTGTTTTGTTTCCTATAGAAAATGGCCTTTCTATCATACAAGTATGGACTTCCCAAATCCATCCCGCAAATGTCAAGTGGAACAATGTCTAACTCTACCTCATCAATGAAACTAGACATGATCTCAAACTGTAACTTACATTTCTTAGTTACCTATACCTAATCATTTTAACAAATCCAACCCAAAGGATATGGTCTCGGATGAGGCCTATTCCAATCCCAAATTCTCAACAACTTGCTTTGAAGTAATATTGTAACACACCCAACTCCCTAAGTATCCTTTTAAGGGATGGGACAGTAGAAATTATCGCTTTTCTTGATTATCTCAAAAAATCTACCTAAGCATACCATCATCTTCTTCTCGTCAAGAGCTTTCCAACAACCTTAACCATTCTAAAATCCGAGCTCCTGATCAAAATTTATGGCCTCCTAAGTTTTCCTGGGATTTCATAGTTAAAATTCATCTCACTGCCACATGGCACCTCATCACTTGATCCACCTGATGTGGCAGCTCTCACCTATTCAATCATTCATGGGCCCGATCCCTTGGCCCATTTTCGTCATCATCGAGATTTCTTATCCCGTGGTTCACTCTCACTATCCCGTAATTCCAACGTCGATACATCAAGGTGCACCATACTCAGATCCTACAACTCATCACCCTTGATATCGACGGTCCCGAGCACGCCCTCCATGTCATTTGGTGCGGAAGTTAACTACCAGATTCGAATGGTTTACATGGTGTGTGAATGTAACCTGTGAGATATGGAGGTGGACATTCCACCTCTTCCTACGCTGATCAAAGTTTGTCATTAACCCCGAATCCCATCTGTTGGATTACTGAGAGGGGGGGTGAATCCGTAATAGAGAAATTTAATCCTTTTTAACCATATAGTCCAAGTTTTATATCAATGAATCATTATCATCCAATAAATACAGAGTAAATAAGCAATGAACAAATGAACAAACATACACATACACAGTACACCAGTGTTTTACGTGGAAACCCAAATCGGGAGAAAACCACAGAATGCTTTTTCTTATATGTCTTGAAGAATTACATTCATTGGAAGCACCAAATTCCATTGTTTTCCAGCTGCAACTGGAAGGAGGCTCCAACCCCCTAGTTTCTAAGGCTACAACCTGAGGGAAGCTCCAACTCCCCAATTTTCTGGCTACAACCAGAAGGAGGCTACAACCCCCTATGTTCTCCGGCTACAACCAGAAGGTGGCTAAAACCACCTTTCCTTGCCCCGTGCTGCCACCCTGAAGTAGAAGTAGAATGATGGAACCACTGTCAACCTGTCACTGTGAGATATACCACTGTAAAACTATACCAATAAATCTGAACCATGCATCAACCTGTAATCAACCTGTACCATAAACAAGTGCATCAACCATGCACCAACCTGTACCAAATAACCTGTAATCAACCTGTACCATAAAAAAGTGCATCCAACCATGTACCAAGTATGTACCAATCATGTGTCAACTAATCATCAAATATGACTCATCAATATGTACCGACATCATCAACTATACACCTCATGTATGTGCGAACTCATCAACTACTTGTCTCAACCATGTACTCAACATGTACCTCAACCAAAATCCCTCATCAATTTCATCATCCAAATCTGATTTGTAGCTCTATAATAGAAATGGTTTACATGATCACATTCCTTCAAACCTTCCTTAACTTCAACAACAAGAGACTAGCATTTTCATCGAACTTTTCTTTAGTCTCACATGCCTAGTTTTGGATTAGTCAACAACCCTAACTTGAAGTAATCATAACTTTGTACCTGTAATGTATAAATATCTGAAACTGATACACAATGTTCTTCAGTGTGTTTTGTGCAATTCCTCCAGGTGTCACTACTTGTAACCTCTCAGAAAAGGAGTTATAGCAAAAATGACATACCTTGCTGAATTCTGGATTATTCTAGAGAGCGACCTTGTAGAGCATGCCCCGCACAAAATGTTTGTTGAATTGATATGAAACTATTACACAAAATACTACAAAATTTTCCCTAACCAACACATTTGGTTTCATTGAATTGGGATCTGTTATGAATAAGTTATGACGTTTTTACTCGAAACACCTGTTTTTGACTAGTTTCAGGACTAGCCACAAACCCTATTTTCCACGGAGTGCAACTCCAAAAATACAATGAACCATAGGCTGATTTTTTTACCACAGATACTTGGATATGTTTTCTCAATGGAAGAGGAATTTCACGGTTTGAATCATTATATAAAAAAAAGTTATATCGAAAATGGTGAGATGACCTGTAAATAATATACCTTAGAATGCACCATCAAAAGAATTTATCCTTCCTTGCATTTCGGCCTTATTTTCTTCACCTTCCCTTAAAATTTCAGCTTAGATATCCTTGGTTACCTCAGAAACCTATAGATATTCAATATGCTCAAGTGTTATTAAAATGAGAGAGCCTTGCCTCTTATTTATACCCTCCAAGTAGTTTCCTTAAAAACATCTTCTAGGTCACTTGGCCTCACTTTCCTTATTTTAGGGTTAACCCACTTCTAATTTTTCCATTAAATTTATTATTGAAATAATTTATTTTGTATTCACTTTGAATTATAATACATTCATTACTTCACTTTATTATTTACCTTTTAAAATCTCTTAAACCACTTTGACTACTTTGACCTTTTGGGGCTTCTAGATGACATATAAGGGTCCTCCAGCTTTGTAAGGCCATAACTCTCAAACCGTGAGGAGTTATGTGATGTTCCACATACCACCAGAAATGGAATGACTTGTACTATCCATATATAATAGTATTATCTGAAAATATATCATAACTCATACCGTTATCCATCAAACAAACTTGGGTCCATTACCCAAACCTGGGGTCTCCAACTTCTCATGGCCATAGCTCTCTAACCGTGAGGAGTTATGTGACATTCCACATACCACTGGAAATGAAATGAAAAGAAATATGCATCTAGGATATCATTATTCCACAGTTAAGCATGGGTTCTCTTACTTCGCAAAGCGTCTTCCGGTGAGGGTTTTCACCATAAGGGGACCACTTTGGAGTTCATCCATCTTTACTTCTTATTAACCATGACAAGACAATAATGAGTCATCTTTACATCAAACAATATTGGGTCCATTACCAAAACCTTTGTGATACGGGGATTTCTTCAAGGGTTGACATCAATGACAACCAACCTTAATCAACAATCTCCCCCTTTGGCATTGATGGCAACACTCTGATGCAATACTGAAATCATATCACTCATGCTCCCCCTAGATCCATGCCTTTGTCCCCTGTATCTGATAAATTTGCCTCTTCCCTCTGCATCTAATAAATCTGCTCCCCATGACTGAACTGTCCTCTTATGGTGCTTCCTCGTGTACATCTAAGACATATAAGATAAGCATTCGAAAATCATTCAAAAAACATTCATTTTGGAGTAGAAATAACTCCAAGTCTTTGGCGAAGATATTCAAAGGCTTCCCGTGGAAGTGGTTTTGTAAAGATGTCTGCCACTTGTTCTTTTGTGCCCACATACTCAACTCTGATGTTCTTTTCTGCAACCTGTTCTCGTAGAAAGTGATACTTGATTGGAATGTGCTTCGTCTTGGAGTGCATCACTGGGTTTTTTGAGATACTGATGGCACTTGTATTATCACAATATATTGGAATGGGCTCATCATACTAAACCTGTATATCTGTCAAAGTTTGTTTCATCCAAAGGACCCGTGTACAGCATGCTACTATTGTAATATACTCTGCCTCAACTGCAGATAGAGATACTAATGATTGTTTCTTTCTTATCCATGATACCAAACACTCACCTAAGTAGAATGCTACTACACTGGTGCTTCGTCGGTCATCAATACAACCTGCCCAATCTGCATCTGTGTAGGCAATAAGTGATAGATCTTTTCCTTTTGGATACCATAATCCAAACTCTTCTGTTCCTTTGAGATATCTGAAAATCCTCTTTACTGCTAAT
>ML780611.1:190064-201839 GCA_009831015.1 Picea engelmannii | reverse complement strand
ATATGTACCAACATCATCAACTATACACCTCATGTATGTGCCAACTCATCAACTACTTGTCTCAACCATGTACTCAACATGTAACTCAACCAAAATCCCTCATCAATTTCATCATCCAAATCTGATTTGTAGCTCTGTAATAGCCCTGGTGTATATGATCACATTCCTTCAAACCTTCCTTAACTTCAACAAAAAAAGACTAGCATTTTCATAACACTTTTCTTTAGTCTCACATGCCTAGTTTTGGATTAGTCAACAACCCTGACTTGAAGTAATCATAACTTTGTACCTGTAATGTATAAAAATATAAAACTGATACACAATGTTCTCCAATGTGTTTTATGCAATTCCTCCAGGTTTCACTACTTGGAACCTCTCAGAAAAAGAGTTATAGCAAAAATGGCATACCTTGCTGAATTCTGGCTTATTCTAGAGAGCGACCTTGTAGAGCATGCCCCACACGAAATATTTGTTGAATTGATCTGAAACTATTACACAACATAATACAGAATGTACCCTAACCAACACATTTGGTTCACTGAATTGGGATCTGTTATGAATAAGTTATGACATTTTTACCCGAAACACCTGCTTTTGACTAGTTTCAGGACTAGCCACAAACCCTATTTTCCACTGAGTGTAAATCTAAAAATACAATGACCCACAAACTGAATTTTTTACCACAGATACTTGGATATGTTTTCTCAATGGCATAGAAATTTCATGGTCTGAATCATTATAAAAAAATAAATTATAGTGAAAATGGTGAGATGACCTGTAAATAACATACCTTAGAAAGCACCATCAAAAGAATTTATCGTTCCTTGCAATTCAGCCTTCTTTTCTTCACCTTCCCTCAGAATTTTGGCTTATATATCCTTGGTTACCTCAGACACCTATAGATATTCAATATGCTCAAGTTTGATTAAAATGAGAGATCCTTGCCTCTTATTTATACTCTCCAAGTAGCTTCTTTAAAAACATCTTCTAGGTCACTTGGCCCCACTTTTCTTATTTTAGTGTTAACCCACTTCTAATTTCTCCATTAAATTTATTATTGAAATAATTTATTTTGTATTCACTTTGAATTATAATAAACTCACTTCTTCAATTTATTATTTACCTTTTAAAATCTCTTAAACCACTTTGACTACTTTGACCTTTTGGGGCTTCTAGATGACATATAAGGGTTCTCCAACTTTGTAAGGCCATAACTCTCAAACCGTGAGGAGTTATGTGACGTTCCACATACCACCAGAAATGGAATGACATGTACTATCCATATAGAATAGTATTATATGAAAATATATCATAACTCATACCTTTATCCATCAAACAAACTTGGGTCCATTACCCAAACCCGGGGTCTCCAACTTCTCATGGCCATAACTCTCTAATCGTGAGGAGTTATATGACGTTCCACATACCATTGAAAATGCAATGACAAGCACTATCCATATAGGATCTCATTATTCCAAAATTAAGCATGGGTTCTCTTACTCCGCAAAGCGTCTTCCCGTGATGGATTTCACCATAAGGGGACCACTTTGGAGTTCATCCATCTTTACTTCTTATCAACCATGGCTAGACAATAATGCGTCATATTTGCATCAAACAATCTTGGGTCCATTACCCAAACCTTTGTGCTGCGGGGCTTTCTTCAAGGGTTGAAATCAATGACAACCAACCTTAATCAACACCATCATCGTCGATATTTCTTGGCTAAATGTGCCCTTACCAACCTACACACTTTCGATGAAAATGTGTCTGGATCCAACAGTACAAATCACTTCCTTAAATATCCAATGAGATAAATGATTATCATCGCCTTCCCTCCCTAGACTCTCGTTAACCAACTAATAGTTGACACCTGTCATCCTATGGATGCTCTTGTTACCTTAGTGGCATGCCACATCCATCATGATGTCATCATCCTCATTCATTGTGTCAACAAGTCTCACGAAATATTGATGGTTGATATTCCTCTCGCCCATCGACTTATCAACGGTTCTTTCCGCTTCGTCGATTTCTCATGTCGTCGACATTCGGGCCTCCTCTTGGTTCACCCACCTTTTATCTTCGAAGACGATGTGTCAAATATATACGGCTCAAGTTTTTCCCATATATTCTAATTAGATATTTTATTGTTTTCCTTTCGCCGACTATCAACATCTTCGAACTTTATAACACTCGGGCACCTGGTCGTTCATGACGACGTGCCTTCGCTAACAAAGGTTTGATATTTGTCAGTCGGTCATATCGATGGCTGTGATCTCTCCTTGGGTTAACACATGATTTTATGGAGATATAATAATCCACTTTGGGGACTTAGCCATCTCTTGAGTTTTCTACAGGACTTCAGTTGATCTAGGTGGATATTGGTGGCCACCCACCTATTCTAACTAGCTCCTCTTAAGAGTTTTTAGTTCAACATGTTCTTATGTAATTATTTTTAATTGTGGGTTCTACACTCCAAGGATGTCTGAATCCCTACACATCTTCCAGGTGGAGATTGGTGGCCTCCCACCTAATTCAACTTTATTATTTTGAAAGTTTTAATGTTAGTACATCTTTCTGTACTTCTAGGGTCATTTTGGGGCCCTAAACAATTTTTTTTTCTTGCCATAGTCTAATTGTAGACAAAGTCATATTTTGACAACATGATGTATAGTTCTCGAAAATACATTTCCAATGGGCTATCACACGCCTAAAATAGAGGTCATATGCAAAAGTTATGACCCCTGGAAGTTGAGATACCAACTTACCCATTGCGACCCACATAACTTTTGGCGTTTCATATCCTAGGGTTAGGTTTTTGGATGTCTAGGGTTTTGACATTCATGAGTAATGTTAAAAAGGCCTCTGTAGCCTCATTTTAATCATTCTTCTCAGACGGATGCATGTAGCAACCACATATCTTCTCAGAGATAACTACCACCATTCGAGCAAGTTGTTTTCAGTTTTCAGTTTTATAGTTTCAACCTATTTTATTTATTCAATAGAAGTTATTGTTCACTGGATATCTGTTATTGTTCTCCGTATCTCTTTGTTATTTTATTCAGTATGTTATTCCTTTTGTTTCACTCATAAATCCAGATCATCAGTCCTGATCTTCAAAATATTGAAACCACTCTAAGGCAATTGCAAGGTATTGAAACTTCAAGGGAACTCTTGCCTTATTTACAGGTCTTCCATACAGATACATAAAATACTCAAGTATGCAACAATCCATACTAAATCATTTTCAGGCTTATCGGTGTAGGAATAAAAAACATACATATCTCAACTTTCATGCATTCAAACAATAGATTTTAAATGACTGAGTTTCTCTTAAGTTCAGACATTTACACATGCATACATATATTTCATTAGTAAGAAAATGAAAACTTATCTAGTAAGGAAATTTCCAAACCCGACTGAGTGAGAGAGAACTCCTTTCCTTCCAAACTTAGGCCTAGATGCAAAGTAACTTCCTACAACACACCACCCCTATTCCAAGCCATGATACCACCAAGGAAACTGACTCAGCAGGGTTCCAAGTTTGTGATGATCTAGGAAGGTTACTCTCCTTCCTCCTATGACACAACATAAGTTTCCATCTCTAACTGAGCTCGAGGTATCCACAGGTTTATCAGGTGGTTTCTCTACTGGATTTCCTCTACACAAGGGAGTCCCTTCTCTTCTCAACAGTCCCTCAACTACCTCCCCTTACCAGTGTCGCTTTCCTTCTAGTAAGCACCAAGCTGTGGCCCATTATTTCTCCAATTCGAGAATCCGAGTCTTCTCTGTTCATGGTGATCACCAATAACTCAGACAAGATTATTATTTTCTTCTAGAAAGCTCAGTTTTTTCCTTTTTTTCCTCATTCAGAGCATCCAAGCCTATGCATCCCATTATTCCTTGCTCATCTCTGAGTTTTTTATGTTATGTGTGTTCTATTCCGTTGTTGCGTATTTTCCTATGTCTCCTATGTTCTCTGTTACTTGTATCTCTTCTTCTTGTCTTCCAATTTTCCTCCTCCAGTCTTCTTCCCTGCCCCCCTCGAGATTTTCGAGACTCTCTGTAGATGTAACCTACAGTCTGAATTTATAGTTTGAAGCAACAGTTATGTGGTGTCCCCTTGTCAGTTGTTCAATTTGCCTCTTCTCTCTGCAAAGGTCAACTACCAACAATCATTAACTACCTCAACCACATTTGCGACTTTTTTCATGGTCACGTGGTTTTTTAGGTAATTCTGGTATGCTGGTAGGTGTAGTTTTTAAGTTTTTAAGTATATATTAGCTTGATGTGCAAGATTTCTATGTTATTCACTAATATATCTCAGCTCCACTTCACTCAACCGTTCCATCAATCCCTTAGCCTCATCAATTTCCTCTGGTGTATCATGGCCAATACTGTCAAGGCTTCTCTCTATTTGTTAACGGTTTGGTGTTTCTATTAATTCAAAATAGAATTACATGCCTCATATCATTAATATATGGAGTTTGTGCATAATTATAGTCTTGGGGGAAAAACAAGGTGTTACATTCCCCTCCCCCTTAAATAAACACCATCCTCTGTGTTTAAAACACCATGTATATACAATTATACATTAAACAAAAATGGGTATGCCATCTTCATGGCCTCTTCCAACTCCCATGTAGCTTCATCTGCTCTAAAGTGCTTCCATTGCACCTTGACCTTCACAATGGCTCGATTCCAGAGCATTTTTTCTTTCCCACCTGGGATGCATTGAGGTTCTGGCTAGAATCCTCCCTCTGGTTCCACCTGTATTACAATCCAATCAATAACATGATTAGAATAATGTACACATTTTTTTAACAAAGACACATGGAATACATTATGTGCTCTAACAATAGGTGGTAAAGAAAGTCTATATGATACTGGTCCCATTCTTTCTAGGATTTCAAAAGGTCCACAATATCGGGGGGCTAACTTAGCACACATCCCCATTCTCAAGGAGATTCTCTTGGGTTTCACCTAGAGATATACGTTGTATCCCTATTTGAATTCTCTGGGGTTTCTCTTGCTATCGACATAACTCTTCTATCTATCCTAGGAAATTTACATGTTCTTCTTTATCTTAACTATGGCCTCTTCCATTTATTTCAACAATACAGGTCCAAGTGTGATTTTGTCCACTGGATTGTCCCAAGTAATCAGAACTTTGCACTTCCTGCCATATAGAACCTTGAATGGGCTCGTCTTCAATGATTCATGATAACCATTGTTGTATGAGAATTCTACTAAAGGTAGATATTCTTCCCACTACTTGGGCCGATGCATAACATGCATTCATACCATATCTTCTAACACTCTATTCACCCTTTTGGTTTGAACATATATTTGAGGATGGTAGGCCTTGCGAAATGCCAATTGTGTTTCTAAACCAACAAACAATAATTTCTAGAAATTTGAGGGGAACTTAGCATCACTGTTTGAGATGATAGTTTTAGGAAAACTGTGCAATCTGAATATTTCTTTCATAAAATCATTGGCAATGTCAATGGATTTAAAAGTAAATTTTATGGGAAATAAATGAGTTGTCTTGCTCAACTTATATACTATGACCATGATTGCATCATGTTGTTTGATTGTCTTTGGTAAACCTGTGGTAACGTCCATGGAAAACACTCCCCATTTCGATTGTGGTATTTGTATAGGATGCAAGAGTCCAATAGGGTGTCGATGCTTGAATTTTACCTGTTGGCACTCCAAACACTTCACAATGTAATGAGCAATGTATTGCTTCATTCCAAGCCAACAATACATTTGTCTAACTATTGTCACCATTTCTGGTAACCAGGGTGACCTACATATGGCCTTTTATGGAAATTTTCCATAATCAAATGCCTCAAATCCACTGAATTAGGCACATACAACCTACTATTGTACACCAATAGATTATTATCCCTAACCTGATATCCTTCATACCTCTTTTCCCTAGGTTCTTGTTTCAACCTTTCCTTCACTTGATTGAAGAACTTGTCTTCCAACAAGAGGGTCTTAATCCTTTGCTGAATGTCTGTCTCTCATACACTTGTTGCTACTACATGTATTGTTTGAATGCTTTGGATGAGCACGCCAACTACATTGTTCTCTTTTCCTTTTATGTGTTTGATTTCAAATTCAAATTCACTGATCAATGCCATCCACCTAGTCTGTCTCGTCTTCAACCTCGACTGGTCAAATAAATACTTTAGACCACAATGGTTAGTCAAGAGGATAAATCTCCTCCTGAGCAAGTAATGTCTCCACATATTCAATGCATGTACAGTTGTTGCAAGTTCTAGGTCGTGGGTAACATACTTATGCTCATGTTCGTTCAACTTACGTGATTCATAACAAACCACTTGTCCTTCTTGCATGAGAACTCCACCGAGTCCTTCTTTGCAAGCATCTATGCAAACTAGGAAGTCCTTTTCTGGGTTTGTAATCTTTAAAATAGGGGCATTAGTCAATAGTTGTTTCAGTTGCTGGAAGCTATCTTCACATGCTAGTGACCACACAAACTTCTTCCCTTTTCTTTGTAGTGAAGTAATAGGATTACCAATATTGGAAAATCCCTTGATGAACCTCCTGTAATATTAGACTAATCCCATGAAGGATCTCACTTCTGATACATTTCTAGGGGTATGCCAATCCATGATTTCCTTAATTTTTGCAGGGGCTACTGCCACTCCTTCAACCGATATTATGTGGCCTAAACATTGGATTACCTTCTTAAAGAAATCACACTTGATGAAATTGGTGTACAACTGATGTTCTCTTAACACATGTAACACCATCCTGAGGTGTTGTTCATGCTCCTCTTAGTGCTCAGAATACACCAAAATGTCATCCACGAATACTAGGACAAAATTGTTTAAATACTTGCTGAGCACACTGTTCATCAAAAACATGAATGTAGTTGGTGCATTTGTAAGCCCAAATGACACCATGACTAACTTATAGTGCCCATACCTCATCCTAAAGGCTGTCTTGTGGATTTCCTCATATTTAATCCTAACTTGGTGATATCCCGACCTCAAATCTATTTTTGAGAAAATTGTAACTCCTCTGAGCTGATAAAAGAGATCGTCTATTCTAGGAAAAGGGTATTTTTTCTTGATGGTCATCTTGTTCAACTGTCTACAATCGATGCATAGCCTTAATGTACCATCTCTCTTATTTACAAATAGGGCTGGTGCTACCCATGGAGACACACTCGACCTAACGTATCCCATATCCAACATTTCCTTCAACTGCATTTTCAGTTCCACCAACTCTGGTGTGCTCATCCTGTAAGGAACTCTCGATGTTGGCACTGCTCTAGGCATGAGTTAGATTGAAAAATTGAGATCTATTTTCCAAGGTAATTCAAGAACCTCCTCAGGAAACACATCTCTGAAATCCCATAACACTGGGTGATATTCAACCTTTATCTCCTTTCCTTCTCCCAAATTTAATACTTGTATAACAGACAAGGGACACCCCTTTCTGCTAAACTTCTTAAGTTGCAATGCTAATTTGTCTCATGGAGACTGACTTTCGGATTCCTTTCAAAATTCTGGTATTGCCTTTCTCATCTTCGCATTCTAAATTTTTCTCATAACAATTTAATTTCGCCTTATGGGAAGCTAACCAATCCTTTCCCAACAACACATCATAAGAACCAAGGGTAGGATATTGAGAACCGCTTGGGTTTGAAATCCATCCATCCAAAATGAACAAGCTTCAACTACTTCCACCGCCTTCCTCTTTGTTCCAGTGGGTAGATGAACTAACCACGCTTTGTTGTTCTTATTTTTCTATAATGAACATGCCTCAACCATTTGAGGTGAAATATAACTAAGATTAGATATCGGGTCAATTAAAACATAGATTGGTCGTTCAGTAATAAGACCTTCCAATTCCACCATAGAGGCCTGGTGGTCTGCTTGCCGATTTTATGCCACTGCATAGATTCTCGACACACTAATGGCTATGTCTTTGATTATAGCTTCCTATTGCACATGATTATAAACTCTTTGATTATCATGCTGGTGGTGGGGAAAATCTCTCAATAAATGTGGTTGTCCATATCCCCAACATTGCAAAGGTCCTTTCTTGGGATCCTATGTTCTTTCCCTTGCCTAGTCTGCTGGTTTATTCCTACTTTGAGATGAATTTTTTTTCTGATGCACACTCCTGCTTGGTTGACCCAACTATGTATCCTTCCCAGAATTATTGCGGGGAAAATAATTCAATCCCTTCTTCTGGAATCCACTATTGTCCTTCCTTTTCCAAGCCTTGGAAGACTCATGCTTGTGCTTAGACTGATCATAATAAATTTTGTCCTTTCGAATGGTGTCCTCCAACATCTTGGGTTTATCAAACTCAATTAGATCTTGGTAGGACTAGGGTAACCCAGTGAGAAAATGTTGGATTCTCACCTTCTCATCCTTAAGGTAGGGAACATACCTCAACAATTTCATAAATATTTTTTCATACGCATCCAAGGTAAGTTGTCCCATCTTTTTCTCATGGAATTATTTTATCTTGTCATCATAATACTTTTCAGATAGATAGGGTTTAAAAAAGTATTTCTCAAACTGTTTCCATGTTAATTTGCTTTCCTTTATTCTTTTTACTTCCTTGAGGTTTTCCCACCAAATGAAAGCCCCTCCATTCATGTTAAACACTGCAATCCTGTCCTTGGTATTGTCAGAATAATTATGTGTTGGCATGTTTTTTTACAGACAATGTATGCTTGTCATTGATGGAAAGTACATCATCAATGATGGCAACAAACATGCAAAGGATTGTAGGCAGGTCATTTATGACAAGATCAGAGTAAGCATCGATGAAAAATAGAAACAAAGTAAGCTCAAGAGTAATTAGCGCAGAGTCGATCACAGTGTCTAAGCTTGAGAGGAGAAGCGTAAGTGATCGTTGGATCCCATTTAAATTCCCAAAAGAAGGAGGACCGTCAGATATGATTGTAGGCAAGAAGAACGCGTAGAAGAGGAGGATAGATCTCGGGCGTCAGATCTGAGCATAAGTTCCGACCATCGTTGGATCAGGGAGAACCTGCACGTTCATTAAAGTGCAAGGAGAAGCGGGTATACAAAATCCCGAAATAAGGAGGACCGTCTATCTATGGGCAGGACACGTGGACATAGATTGACATTTCGCTGACTGGAAAGTCAAAGGTATGAAATGCTCCAGCCTTTCATCTCTCGAACTCGCGATATGCAAAATCGCAAAATAATCTCAACCATTAGATCGAGGCCAAATATGGACCGTTGATCAGGCACAACGAAGGCTCGTGGATTTGTGAAGTCTCGATAAAATATTGACCGTTGATCCAAGAGGGACGCGTGGCAGAAGATCAGAGCATGTCAAAGACTCCATTTCGGGGTTTCGCGAATCGTGACTTGGAGAGGCAAGAAACAATACCACAGTAATGTCGAAATCGCAAAATGCGAAATCGTGAAATGATCTGAGCCATCAAATCAAGGGTTGATTGGGACCATTGATCCCATGCCATTTCGGAGTTTCATGGATCGGTAGTTGGAAGCGTAAAGAACATTCACCACAGGAATGCCGAAATCAAGATTTGCGAAATTGTGAAATGATCTGAGCCGTTGGTTCGAAGAGATCATGGACCATTGATCCGACCCCCTTCGATGTATTGGAGACCGGGATTTCGGTTACTGGGAGATGGAGAAGTCAGAGACTCTCAACATCAGGAGTCCCGAAATGCCAAAAAAGGAAATCTCAAAAAGCACTTTATGAACAAGCGCTTGGTCATGGCCATGGTCATATAGAGGAAGGAGCTAGCGCAGAAAAGCTCCATTTCGGAGATCGCGACATGGACTGGCGAGACACTTGGCCACAGGAAAGATGAAATGATGAAATACGAAATAAAGGCAAGTTTATGAAGATCATTCAATGGTGCAGATGAAACTGAAGGAGATCGGAGGGCTACTATTGCACGACACAGTGAACCTGGCAGAAACCAGTGATGAGTTCTACTAGAGGACTCGAAGACACTTTGAGGTGATTGACAGAGGAGGTGAAGAGTCTCAAGAGATCAACCAGTAGAACAAAGACTGTTTGTGGAGGCGACTGACAAGTGGATGAGCGTTGAAGTTTGTAACTAAAGAAGAAAGTATAAGCTCGACTATGCCAGAGAAGACGAAGAGTCTCGACTACCAGAGAGGCTGAGGAATCTCAGCATGACATCCAGTGATGCTGAACATGTGGGAAAACTGCCAGAAAAGAGGAAGGGTTACCATGATGATAAGACAAATCACTCGATATGTGGAAGAGATTAACGCAGTGTGAGCAGGCAGAGGCATGGTGTACATTGCATGCACAAGGTGTACAAAAGCTATAAGTACACGGGACAAAGAAGTGATGAGGTTGTTGTTGCTGCAGTGGGTGATGCATGCAAGAATAAGGAGGTGAAGTGCAGGAGCTAGTATGGCCAGAAGAGTAAAGGGGCATTGAATGGGAATGGTGTACAGAGCACAAAAGGAAGAAGAATAGAAAGTGCAATGTATGCGTGCAGGAAGACTGTGAGGTAGAAGGAGCAGCAAAATCTTGCAGAACAGTAATGAGACTAGTAAGCTGTTGTTAAACATTATATCACTGTAATAAGTTTCAGTAACACATATTGATAATCCAGGGTGGTAGGGAGGTGCTAGGGAGGAATGGTGTCCTCAGAGGTTCAAGTGGGTGCTTGAACATAGGGAGTAGTAGCTTCCTTCTAGTTGGTGCTAGAGAAACCATGGAGTAGGTGCTTCCTTCTAGTTGGTGCTAGAGAAACCAGGGAGTAGGTGCTTCCTTCTAGTTGGTGCTAGAGAAACCAGGGAGTAGGTGATTCCTTCTAGTTGGTGCTAGAGAAACCAGGGAGTAGGTACTTCCTTCTAGTTGGTGCTCTCAGTAAGTTGCAGCTTGCAAAAACAGAGGTTGTAGCCTCACAATGAGTCGGTGTTCATATGTATGATAATGTAAAGAATGTAAATAATACTTATCATATAAAGAAGAAGAGGTTTTTACCCTGTATGGGTTTCCTCGGGAAATATCTGTCTCTTTGTTTCTCATATATTTGACTGATGCCGAATGTGCCATTGTTTATTCCCCTTCATTATTGTGATCATCATTGAGTGCCTTGTAAAGATTTTAAAAGAAGCATAATTGTTTAAGCACTGTGACAACTGATTCACCCCCCCCCTCTCAGTTGTCCAACAATTGGTATGAAATCTGGCCCCTTTTATCTAAGGGTAGATCCTAGAGCTTAAACATGTCAAGCCATGAAGGAAATTCAACCAATAAGGCCCCTCTGTTCAATGGAACAAACTTTTCCTTATGGAAAGTTAGAATGAGAACCTACATAATGGCTTTAGGTGTAGATGTCTGGGATGTGGTAGATACTGGTTATGTAAAGCCAATTGTGCTAGCTAATAAGGATGACAAACTAGAATTTAGCTTCAACTCTAAGGCTATGAATGCTATCTTGAGTGGACTTGCAGAAGCAGAATTCGTAAAAGTTATGCACCTAGGAACTGCCAAAGAAATGTGGGACAAACTCATTAGCAGTTATGAGGGTAATGAGAAGGTAAAGGATGCAAAGCTTCAAACCTATAGAATACAGTTTTAACAATTGAAGATGAAGGAAGATGAAACTATTGGAAAATACTTTCTGAGAGTAGAAGAAATGGTAAATGCAATGAAGGCACTTGGTGAAACAATTGATGAACCTTCTTTAGTTCAAAAAATCTTGAGATCTCTCCCAGATAGGTTCAA
>ML780611.1:175687-188188 GCA_009831015.1 Picea engelmannii | reverse complement strand
AATATCAAAGCCCCAAGATTCAATGTGTAAACCCTGTCAAGTAGGGAAGCAAAACAAGACACAGTTTAAGTCCAAGAGCTTTACTTCAATAGAGAAACCACTCCAACTAGTTCATATGGATTTATGTGGACCATCAAGACAGGAAGGAATAGGGAAAGAAAACTACTTCATGCTGATTATCGATGATTTCTCCAGACTTACTTGGGTTTCCTTTCTCAAAGAAAAAGCTGAAGCATTTGAGAAGTTTAAAATATTTAAGGCTTTAACAGAGACTCAAACATGCAAGAGGTTAAAGGCAGTAAGATCAAATTAGGGAGGAGAGTTTATGTCAAGAGACTTCAAGGAATTCTGCGATGAGCATGGGATCAAGAGAGAATACACAATCCCAAGAACTCCACAAAAAAATGGAGTTGTTGAGAGGCAAAACAGAACAATGCAGGAAATGGCCAGGTCAATGATGAATGAGAAGAACATTGGTCAAACCTACTGGGTAGAAGAAATACACACAACAGTCCATGTGCTTAACAAATCCCACCTTAGACCACAAAGTGACAAAACACCTTATGAATTATGGTTTGGAAGACCTGCCTCAATAAAACACTTCAGAGTCTTTGGGAGTAAATGCTACATAAAGAATAATGATGAGAACCTCGACAAATATGATTACAGGGCTGATGAAGGTATCTTCTCAGGGTATGCTACAAACAGTAAAGGATATAGATTCTATAATAAGAGGCTGCATAAAATGGTTGACTGTATTGATGTAAAAATTGATGAAGGAATCCCAACAAGAGAGGTGTACAGTAATGAGTCTTCTACAGAAGACCCAACTAAAGATGAAGATGAACAGGTCCAAGAATCGGAAGACGAAGACTCTAAATCAGATGAAGACTCAGACACTCAGACAGACTCAAATCAACAGTCAACTACAAATTCCTCCTCCAGAATCATTCAAAAGAATCATCCTGCAAGTCAGATAATTGGAGAAAAAGACAAAGGTGTGCAAACCAGGAGAAAGCTAATAAAAAACACCGAACAATCTCATATAGCTTTTATATCCATGCTGGAACCCAAGAATTTTAATGAAGCCAACAAAGATGACCGCTGGGTTAAAGCAATGAATGAAGAACTTGATCAGATTGAGAAAAACAATATGTGGGAGATGGTTCAAAGACCTGAAGGTAAAAACGTCATTGGCTCCAAATGGATCTTTAAGAATAAGTTGAATGAGAAAGGAAAAGTTATCAGGAACAAAGCAAGGTTAGTCTGTAAAGGCTATGCTAAGATAGAAGGACTGGATTTTGATGAAACATTTGCACCCGTAGCAAGATTAGAAGCTATCAGAATGTTTCTTGCCTATGCTTGTCATAAAAGGTTTAAAGTCTATCAAATGGATGTCAAGTCATCTTTTCTAAATGGAGATTTAAGTGAAGAAGTCTATATGGAAAAACCAGAGGGTTTCAAACTGTCTAATAACCCTGACTTAGTATGCAAGCTGAAGAAATCTTTATATGGGTTAAAACAAGCCCCTTGAGCCTGGTATCACAGACTATATACGTATCTCAAAGACAAAGGGTTCAAGAGAGGAACAACTGACAACAATCTGTATATTAAAACAGAGGATAATAATTTTCTCATCGTATTGGTCTATGTAGATGACATCATCTTTGGATGTAATAAGGATTCATTGGTACAATGGTTTGCTTCTTCCATGGAGTCTAAATTTGAAATGTCTATGATAGGAGAACTGTCATTTTTTCTTGGTCTGCAAATTACTCAGATGTCTGAAGGGATGTTCATTTCTCAAGAAAAATATCTAAGAGAAATACTGAAAAGGTTTCAAATGGAAGATTCTAAACTGTGGGTACACCTATGGTAACTGGATGTAAATTAAGAAAGGATGATGATTCAGCTGATGTTGATCAAATCTCATATCGATCAATGATAGGCAGCCTGCTGTACATCACAACATCTCGCCCAGACATAATGCATGCTGTAGGAATGGTAGGAAGATATCAGGCTACACCCAAACAGAGTCATTTGCATGCTGTCAAAAGGATATTCAAGTATTTAAAAGAAACAATGAATTATGGTATGTGGTATCCCAGAAATCAGAATTTTCAGTTAATTGCTTACTCAGATGCAAATTGGAAAAACTGTGTCGATGAGAGAAAAAATACCAGTGGATCATTCTTCCTGGGTGATTCTTTAGTAGCATGGCTTAGTAAAAAGCAAGGTTCCATTTATTTATCAACCACAGAGGCAGAGTACATTGCTGCTGCTACCTGTTGCACTCAGGTATTATGGATGATTCAGACACTTGCAGACTTAGAGTTAAAATACACTACACCGATCCCAATTCATTGTGATAACATTAGTGCCATCAGTGTGTCTAAAAATCCTGTATTCCACTCCAAGACCAAGAATATTCCCATAAAATATCATTTTCTGAGAGAGAAGGTCACCAATCAAATTGTTCAGGTCAATTACATTCCCACTAGAGAACAAATTACAAACATATTTACTAAACCCCTAGCCAAGACACCATTTGAATATCTCAGACAGAAGCTGGGTGTCATCCCGTCTCACATCTAAGAGAGTCCATCCTGTTAGGGGGAGTCCTGTATTGGTTGCATATCTGATACCTCCTAAAATTAATGCAAAACTCAGGGGGAGCATGTTTTCTTTGACATTGATGTCAAAGGGGGAGAAAAGAACAAGGGTGCCTTTGTTGCCATCAATGCCAAAGGGGGAGATTGTTGGCATGTTTTTTTATAGACAGTGTATGCTTGTCATTGATGGCAAGTACATCAACAAAGATGGTAGAAAACGTGCAAAGGATTGTAGGCAGGTCATTGATGACAAGATCAGAGTAAGCATCGATGAAAAATAGGAACAAAGTAAGCTCAAGAGTAATTAGCGCAGAGTCGATCGCAGTGCCTAAGCTCGAGAGGAGAAGCGTCAGTGATCGTTGGATCCCATTTAAATTCCTGAAAGAAGGAGGACCGTCAGATCTGATTGTAGATAAGAAGAACGCGCAGAAGAGGAGGACAGATCTCAGGTGTCAGATCTGAGCATAAGTTTCGACCATCGTTGGATCAGGGAGAACCTGCACGTTCATTAAAGTGCAAGGAGAAGCGGGTATACGAAATCCTGAAAGAAGGAGGACCGTCCATCTACATGCAGGACACGTGGACACAGATCAACATTTCCCTGACTAGAAAGTCAAAGGTATGAAATGCTCCAACCTTTCACCTCTCGAACTCGCGATATGCGAAATCGTGAAATAATCTCAATCGTTAGATCGAGGCCAAATATGGACCGTTGATCAGGCACAACAAAGGCTTGTGGAGTTGTGAAGTATCGATAAAATATTTACCGTTGATCCAAGAGGGACGCGTGGCAGAAGTTCAGAGCATGTCAAAGACTCCATTTCAGGGTTTCGTGAATCGTGACTTGGAGAGGCAAGAAAAAATACCACAGGAATGCCGAAATCGCAAAATGTGAAATCGTGAAATGATCTGAGCTATCAGATCAAGAGTTGATTGGGACAGTTGATCCCACGCCATTTCGGAGTTTCGCAGATTGGTAGTTGGAAGCGTCAAGAACATTCACCACAGGAATGCCGAAATTGCGATTTGTGAAATCGCGAAATGATATGAGCCGTTGGTTCGAAGAGATCGTGGACCATTGATCCGACCCCCTTCGATGTATTGGAGACCGGGATTTCGTTTACCAGGAGATGGAGAAGTCAGAGACTCTCAACATCAAGAGTCCTGAAATGCCGAAAAAGGAAATCTCGAAAAACACTTTATGAATAAGCGCTTGGTCATGGCCATGGTCATATAGAGGAAGGAGCTAGTGCAGAAAAGCTCCGTTTCAGAGTTTTGGAGATCACGACATGGACCGGCGAGACACTTGGCCACAGGAAATCCAAAATGATGAAATACAAAATAAAGGCAAGCTTATGAAGATCATTCAATGGTGCAGATGAAACTGAAGGAGATCGGAGGGCTATTGTTGCATGACATAGTGAACCTGCCAGAAACCAATGATGAGTTGTACCAGAGGACTCAAAGACACTTCGAGGTGATTGACAGAGGAGGTGAAGAGTCTCAAGAGATCAACCAGTAGAACAAAGACTGTTTGTGGAGGCGACTGACAAGTGGATGAGCGTTGAAGTTTGTAACTGAAGCAGAAAGTATAAGCTTGACTATGCCAAAGAAGACGAAGAGTCTCGACTGCCAAAGAGGCTGAGGAATCTCAGCATGACATCCAGTGATGCTGAACGCATGGGAAAACCGCCAGAAAATATGAAGGGTTACCATGATGATCAGATAGAGCACTCGAGATGTGGAAGAGATTAACACAGTGTGAGCAGGTAGAGGCATGGTGTACATTGCATGCACAAGGTGTACAGAAGCTATAAGTACACGGGACAGAGAAGTGATGAGGTTGTTGTTGCTGCGGTGGGTGATGCATGCAGGAAGAAGGAGGTGAAGTGCAGGAGCTGGTATGGCCAGAAGAGTAAAGGGGCATTGAACGAGAATGGTGTACAGAGCACAAAAGGAAGAAGAATAGAAAGTGCAATGTATGCATGCAGGAAGACTGTGAGGTAGATGGAGTAGCGAAATCTTTTAGAACAGTAATGAGACTGGTAAGCTGTTGTTAAAAATTATATCACTGTAACAAGTTTCAGTAACACATATTGATAATCCAGGTTGGTAGGGAGGTTCTAGGGAGGATTGGTGTCCTCAGAGGTTCAAGTGGGTGCTTGAACACAGGGAGTAGTAGCTTCCTTCTAGTTGGTGCTAGAGAAACCATGGAGTAGGTGCTTCCTTCTAGTTGGTGCTAGAGAAACCAGGGAGTAGGTGCTTCCTTCTAGTTAGTGCTAGAGAAACAAGGGAGTAGGTGCTTCCTTCTAGTTGGTGCTAGAGAAACCAGGGAGTTGGTGCTTCCTTCTAGTGGGTGCTAGAGAAAAGCAGAGAGTTGGTTCTCTCAGTAAGTTGCAGCTTGCAAAAATAGAGGTTGTAGCCTCACAATGAGTCGGTGTTCATATGTATGATAATGTGAAGAATGTAAATAATACTTATCATATAAAGAAGAAGAGGTTTTTACCCTGTATGGGTTTCCTCGAGAAATATCTGTCTCTGTGTTTCTCATATATTTGACTGATGCTGAATGTGCCATTGTTTATTCCCCTGCATTATTGTGATCATCATTGAGTTCCTTGTAAAGATTTTAAAAGAAGCATAATTGTTTAAGCACGGTGACAACTGATTCACCCCCCCCTCTCAGTTGTCCAACATTATGTACTCGAAAGTACTTTTTCAAACCAAATAACCATGCTTCAAATTCTTCTCCTTTCTTGATATCCCCATCAAAGGTAGGAATCTTAGCCTTTTTAAATTATTCAGTCTGAAAACCCTGAGAATTATTTCGCTTTCTCTTCTTAGAAATATTGGATTTCGTGTCGCTACTAGACTGTCCTGCTGAAATAATATTCCGTCTAGAAGAATCCATGGAAACACCTCCACTCGATTCCCATTTCTTGGTAGCCCGATGATTTATTCTGGAAGAAATCCTTCCCGCATCGCTGTGAGCCAATCCATGCTTTTGAGCATCTAAAGGGATTTTTAACCTCTCTGATTGTTGCAATTCTGCATTGCTAGGGACTTGCTACAGTTGTTTTTGAATTTTAGATAGGCTCTGCAGTAGAAATACATTCAAATCTGCATGTTTGGCATGGGCCCTCATAATTCTCTCATTATCTACCTTCAAACTTCTCAAAGTGGCCATCAAATCTGGAGGGGTTTCTCTTCCCTCCGACCATTAGACTCTTCGTCTATGAGGTGCGAGGTGCCTTCCATGCTGCACTGCACCATTCACCTCTGTGAATTTTTGATTCATCCTACGTGTTGAGACAACAATTAGCATTATATTTTTTATGTTAGTATTTTAAAAACATGCATTCCATACAATCATAATTTTTTTCTTAAATAGTCTTAAGTGGTCTTGGCGACCCATTCAAGCCTTGAGTTTGAACTCTTCTCTTATACCACTCTGTAATAAACCCAACTCCTTAAGTATACTTTTAAGGGATGGGGCATTATAAATTCTCACTTTTCCTCGACTATCTCAAAACCTCTACCCGAGCATACCATCATATTCTGCTCATCAAAATCTTTCCAACGATCTTAACCATGCTCAAATCCGAGCTCCTGATGAAAATTTATGGTCTCCTAAGGTTTCTCGGGATTTCATAGTCAAAATTAATATCATTTCCACATGACACCTCATCACTCGAGCCCCCCGATGTGGCAGCTGTCTTCTATGCGATCGTTCCATGGGCCCGATCCCTTGTCCCATTTTCATCATCATTGGGATTTCTTATCCTATGGTTTTCTCTCACTATCCCATACTTCTGACAATGATACATCAAGGTGCACCATCCCTAGATCCTATGGCTCACCACCCTTGATATGGACAGTCCCAAGCACTTCGATGATGTTTTTTGGTGCGAAAGTTAACTACCGACTCCCAATGGTTTACACAGTGTGCGAATGTAACCTGTAGGATCTACAGTGGATATTACACCTCTTCCATCATTGATCAACGATTGTCCCTAACCTCGACTCCCATAATCATTGGTGATCACTTCATCTTCATCGATATTTCTTGGTTGAACGTGCCCTTACCAACCTCCACACTTCTAACGATGACGCATCTAGATCCAACGGTCCATATCACTTTGTCAAATATCCAACGAGATAAATGGTTATCATCGTCTTCCCTCCCTAAACTCTCGTCAACCAACCAACAATTGACACATGTCATCCTAAGGACGCTCTGGCTGCCTTGATGGCATGCCACATCCATGATGATGTCATCGTCCTCATTCCTTGTGTGAAAAAGTCTCACAAAATATCGACGGTTGATATTCTTGTCGCCCATTGATGGATCAAAGGTTCTTGCTGCATCGCCAATTTCCTATGTCATTATCATTTGGGACTCCTCCCAGTTCACCAACCTTTTATCTTCAACAATGATGCATTTGAGATCTATGACTTAGGTTTATCCCTTATCTTCTAATCATATCTACGAGTGTCATCCTTTCACCAACTATCAACGTTGTCGAAATTTATACCACTCAGGGACCTGGTCATTCACGACGACGTGCCTTTTGCAACAAAGGGTTGAGATTTGTCAGTAGGACATATCAACGACTGTGATATCTCCTTGGGTTAACACAATATTTTACAGAGATATAACAATCCACTTTGGGGACTTATCCATCTCTTGAGTTTTCTATAGGACTCCAGTCCTGATCTTCAAGAGTTTGAAACCACTCTAAGGCCATTGCAAGGTATTGAAACTTCAATGGAACTCTTGCATGATTTACGTATCTTCCATACAGAGACATAAAATACTCAAGTACACACTAGTCCATACTAAATCATTTTCTTTCTTATCAATGTAGGAATAAACAACATACATATCCCAACTTTCATGCATTCAAACCATGGATTTTAAACGATAGAATTTCTCTTAAGTTCAGACATTTACACATGCATACATATATTTCATTAGTAAGCAGATGAACACTTATCTAGTAAGGAAATTACCAAGCCCGACTAACTGAGAGAGAACACATTTCCTCCCAACCTTATCCCTTGCTGCAGAGTAACTTCCTACATCATGCCACTCCTGTGCCAAGCCATGATACCACCAAGGAAACTGACTCAATAGGGTTCCAAGTTTGTGATGATCTAGGAAGGTTAGTCTCCTTCCCCCTTTGACACAAAAAAGTTACCACCTCCCACTGAGATTAGAGTCTCCATAAGTTTATCAGGTGGTTTCTCAACAGGATTTCCTCTGCATAAGGGAGTCACTTCTCTGCTCAAAAGTCCCTTAGCAACCTCCCCTTACCAGTGCCTATTTCCATCTAGTAAAAACGAAGTTACGACCCATTATTACTCCAGTTTGGGAAGCCAGGTCTTCTCTGTTGAAGGCGATCATCAACAATTCATGCAAGCTTCCTATTTTCTTCTTGAAATCTCCTCTTTTTCCTTTTTCCCTCAATAAACGCATCCAAAACTCTGTGCCCTGTTCTCTCTTGCTCGTCTATAAGTATTTTCTGTTCTGTGTGTTCTATTCCATTGTTGCACATTTTCCCACGTCTCCTCTGTTCTCTATTGCTTGTCTCTCTTCTTCATGTCTTCCTGTTTTCCTCCTATAGTCTTCTTCTCTTCCCCCCCTCAGGATTTTCGAGACTCCCTACAAATGTAACCTATATTCTACATTTACAATATTAAGGGGCGGTCCCGTGGTGTCCCCTTGTCAATTGTTCAATCAACCTTTTCTCTCTGCAAAGGTCAACTACCAACAATAATTAACTTCCTCTACCACATCTGCGACTTATTTTAATGGTCACGTGGTTTTTCAAGTAAGTCTGGTATGCTCATAGGTGTAGTTTTTAAGTTTTCAAGTATATATTATCTTGATGTGCAAGCTTCCTATTTTCTTCACTAATAAATCTCAACTCCACTTCACTCAACTGTTCCAATAGTCCCTTAGTCTCATCAATTTCCTATGGTGTATCATGGCCAATACTGTCAAGGCTTCTCTCTCTTTGTCAACTGTTTGGTGTTTCTATTAATTCAAAAAAAAAATTACATGCCTCATAACATTAATATATGAAGTTTGTGCATAATTACAGTCTTGGGAGAAAAACAGGGTGTTACAAATATTTACTTGTGATCCACTATCAACAAGTGTAGCAATTTTAGTGTGCTTTGAGATAACTCAAAAATTAAATAGGTCATTTATTTTCCTTCCATCAGGTATTACATTAGCTTTTGTAGAAGAAGTATGTGAACTGAAACTTGCAACAAAGGATTTACCTTTGATTCCCATCGTTGTAAATTTAGGTTCATCCTCAGAATCTGATCCAAGATCCTAAACTATGGTCATGGTATTATTTTTACCATTCTTATGCTAAGCCCACTTTGGCTTCAATTATGGATGCAACTTCCAACAATGCTTCTCATCACGTCCTTTCTTCTCACAATGATAACATGTAGGCTTCTTCTCTTCATCCTTCTCTACTGTAGATGCATTCTTACTCTTCTCTTTTTCCTTGGACTGCTCTTCAAATTCATGTGGCTCCCATGACACATCCTCAACATGTTTTGCTTTGCTAGCCTCAAGATGAGTAGCTTGTACTAATGCTTTGTCAATATTAGTAGGATTAGAATCAATATAGTATGACAAAGATATGAGTGTATACCACCAATATACTTTAGAAGAGTCTCAAGAGTATGTAATGGAATTTGCAAAGACAATGCCTTCCTCTTAAATTCCTGTATAGAATCTTGAACATTTTTCCTTTCCTTGTCTCAAATGTTTCCAAGAAATAGTTAATGTTTTCATATAAGCTAATGGATAAAATTGATTTCTTAATGCAACAACAAATTCAATCCAGGAAGAAATGATTTTACCATGTTGAATCTTGTGTCCGACTCTCCCACCATATCAAATCTATGCCGCTCAGGCGAAGAGTATCCAACTGTATCTTTGAAGTGTCATTTATGATTTTCTGTACCTTGAAATACACTTCAATTTGTTTGACTCAATTATCCAACTTCTCTGCATTCAACTCTCCATCATAAGTAGGGAAATCAAACATTACATCTAGATTTAACAAAGGAAAATCATGATAATGAGAAGACTTCTTATAATGTTTCTTCTGCTTATGAGAATAATGTTCACTTCCATCAAAAGAATAAGATGATGATGATGAGGATGATGATGATGGTGATGATGGGGATGAAGGAGGCTCTAGAAGTTCTTCATCTTCTCCTTCTTCTTTAACTGCTTCAGTCTTTATAGAAGTACTTTTTCCCTTGGCCTTCTTTTGATCCTCGTACATTTCTTCCACCATAGCCTTCATCAAATTAAATGACTCAAAGAAATCATCTTCAGAGTCGTAAGGACTTAACCTTCTTGTTGAAGCCATTTCTTCTTTTTGAGTGAAGCTCCTTGAACCAATTTCGAGATTATAACTTGCAAGCTTGCCTTCACCTTGCTCATATTTAGACCTCCTAAGCATTCACTTGCAAATACATGTCAAAACCGACTTTGATGCCAACTTGATCCGAAAATTATTAGATGTAAAATTGTTTCTTAAATACACATTAAAATTTGACCAGATTCGAAAAATGAAGATCGTCTTTGAGTATTTACAAAATATCACGTGAAAACACTTACTTATCCATAAACTTCCTTAATTGTGATGAATATAACTTGCATAAATATGAAAGTTAACACGACATAAAATAAAATAACTAATAAGACAAGAGTTGATAATGAAGTTCACCCCTCCTGGGCTACATCTCCGGGTCCCTTTTCAAACAGTGAAACCTCTCTTCATTAATCTCAAACATGCTTCTTTTACAATGATGACTTACAATACCAAATTTGTAGTCATTGTTCAATTCTTTTGCTCAATACTAGAAATAGAGGTTACCACTGATTTCCTCACGACATTATGAGAAAAATGAGTATAAACTTGACTATGTTCTAAACATGTGCTTAAAGACCCCTTTTTGCATGCATAACGAGACTATGGGTCTCATATATGACAAATTAGACTAAGAATTTTCATAGATATCATTTTTACACAAAATAGACATCACTATCATAGTCCTCTCAAAAATTTGAGAATAATGAGTATAAACACTATACTTCCCTCAAAGAAATCTATGGCATGCAAAATGAGGCAAACCAAAACTATGAGCACCTCTTGCACACAAAAAAAGACAAATATGAACTTGGCACAAAAATATGTGGAAAACTTGCGCTTGGAACGCATTCCAATGTCTCTGTACATGGGTCCGAAGCTAAGTTTATATAAGGTAAGGTTGGGGGTCGAACGCTTACCCACTCCCCATATTGTCAGAGGAATTAGTTTAAATTTAAATATAAATTACCCCAAATAGCATGACAAACCGTGCCTTGGGCTCATTGGTTGGAACATTGGTGTAATATATGGTGGGTCGCGGGGTTAAACCCCGTCGACCATGCCATATGTTGTGTTATTTTTGTTATTTGTTACCATATATATGTATTCGTTGGTGGTTATAACATTATGATGATTGTAATGTTGGTTATAGCATATATACCATATCACATATAATGTGGCTGCATAATTTGATTCTAGTTACGAGTTGATAATGATATATTCCATTGGATCGAGAGCTTAGCCCTTGACCTCTTTTACCCACCAAATGAAACCTTTTAAAACTTTAAATATAAATTGTGTACATTGTATAATAAGAAACATCCGTGGGTCTATTGGTAAGGTGTTGTATTGGCATTGCGAGAGGTATGAGGTTTGATCCGGCCTGCTCATAATTTTTTTTGGTAAAGACAACCATAACTAAGCCAATCAGGGATACCATGTGGAAGCTCCTGATTGGTCCATTTGTATAATCACCGTGTAGTCATGTCCCATGTGTCATCGCTCCATAGGTACAATTGTTTTTCTCAGTCAGTTCCAACTTGATATGCCACATCATCAACTGCCTGCCACGTGGTTCCATGTGGTGTTGCCACATCATCATTTTATGGAAATGTACATATAGTTCAGTGTCACCCTTCCAGTGGTGCCACGTGGCACCCCCTTTGAGTTTTGATATGTTTGACCAAAACTTTGATTGGCCATAACTTCTTCATACAAACTTCGCTTGAGGTGATTTTTGTGCCGTTGGAAAGCTATCATCGAGATATACACAATGAAGTCATTTTTAAGAGAATCCGAGAAAACCAATTTTTGATCATTTTGGATCCTCCTAGATCATTTTTGAGCATTTTGGATCCTCCTGGATCACCCACCAAGATTAAATAAGGAAAATAGTATAATTTCCAAGCAAATGTTCTGTAATCAAGAAAGAATGCTTCGCAACATGTTCAAATGATTCATTTATTAGGGTGACACTTACCATGATACCAAACTTATTACCTCATGAAGCAAGACCTGATGTCCTCTGGGGCCAGGCCAGTGTGATGGACAGTGCTCTGTTGCTGGTGATGTATGGTGGTGCATGAAAAATGAATAAGAGGGGTGCTGCAGGGCTATTCTAGTCAATCTGTCTCTTGACACTCCATGTTTGCTACCTGTGGGCCTCAATACATGATCTCCTTAGTTACCCCTAGACTGAGGGGGTAAAAATCCTATTATCCCCATTTTGTGGATAACTAAGGAGTTGATGTCTCGAGGCCCTCAGGTTGTATATATGGAGTGTCGAGAGACTACATGACTGCAAGATACCAGATATATAAAATATGCAGTACAGAGACGAAATGCTAGAAATAACAGAATAACAGTAAATTATCCAGCATAATCTTCACAATACACAGAAATGATATACGAAATAGCAACAGAAATAGCACTTGAACAGAAATAGCACTTGATTCAGATAGCAATGTTCACAGGCCTCT
>ML780611.1:118831-175637 GCA_009831015.1 Picea engelmannii | reverse complement strand
AGATCCTTCTAGAAGCGAAAGCTTCTATTAGGTCTTCTTACATCCGCCTTATTCTATTTTATTGAAAGGTCTTATTAATATTGACCTTTATTACATCCGAATACATTGATCTACCTATGTGCGGGTTAGGACCTTAACAATGACCAACAATACCCTTTGCATAGATGGAAAACCCACTCACCAACATAGATGGTCACAAGTTTATAGATGGCATCCACCACACCAGTTGGCTTCCAGAAGGCAGTGGGCCTTGCTCCATGAGGTACAAGTCATTATTATGGTGAGAATCATTTCAATATTTAAGCCATTTGATTATGTTGTATCTTAGATTGCTCTAGATTTCATGATATGTGATTGGACATTATGCCTTTTTCCCTACTTCACCTTGGTGGTTGACATTGTGCCCTAGTAAGTGGTCTTATTTGGGAATGGGTTTTCTATTGGGAGCTCCCTCAATGAGCCATCCTATTATTCCTGACCATACTTACCTCTTTCCAACATTATTCCCCTCCATTTCCTTATTTCTTGGGATTTTAGGGTGTATTGACCTAAGAAGGGGTTGTCCCTCATTCTATGGGAAGAAGGGGCTAAAGGTCCATAGGGGTAGGTGTTGGGTAAAAGATAAAAGACTTATATAAACCTTCCAGATGCTTCACCCAGGGATCAACCAAGAAAGAAATGAAACACTTATCTTTTAATAAAAGGGGACCCACAATATAATAAAGAAATGATTGAAAGGTAGGTTGAAGGATATGAGGTCTCATGTCGAGCCAACCTATCACGTCCATGAATATCTAGTGGTATGACATTGTCATCATCTGGTCACCAAGCCAGGGAAATGACTCTCAGTTGCATGGCTAAGAGAAAGGGGGCCTCACCACGAGCCAACACTCACATTTCCATTAGGTATTTGTGGGTGACATTGCCACCATCTGGTCACCACGCTAGGGAAATGACCTTCAATCTCTCCTTATGCTATTATGAAATAAAATATAAAGAAAGAAATATAAAAGGAAAATAATGGGCTTGGAAAAAGTGTATTGCAGACGAAGGTACCACACACCCTCTACAAAGGAACCCATGAATGAAACATTATGACCCCTAGTATGTCATGATCCCTATGCCCTTTGAGTCTTGACCCATCCACATCATATACTTTACATGGCTTAGAGAAGGACCTCTTGGAAGCTCTCCTTGACCTAGGGAAAGATATACCTAATAGAGCTGTTAATTGTTTGATATGGTGATCTTTGATGCACATGCTTGGATGGATTATTTATTGATTGGATTAACTTATCATAATGTTATGACTTGATATCCTTGGAGGGCGTGTTCATTTGTCTTTGCAGGACCTAGCTGGTGGATAGTTTTGGGAGAACAATCCTAGCTTGGGATTCCATGGGGCTACAAGCCCACAGGTTGGATGCTAGGGGCCCACATTCCATATGAGAGAGATATGGCTTGGACGACCTTGATGATGACTTGGACGACCTAGCCCACCCATTGCTTGCCAAACGATTTTCCCAGGAGGGGAAAAACTTCCCACTTTTGAGCTTGACGTCTTGATCTTAGGGGCTAGGGAATGGTTGTGAGGTGCCACTATTTGACACATGGACGTTTGATGAGGAGAAGGGTCTTCACCATGATATGAGTTCCTAAATGCTTAACACATGGCCTTTGGAGGCCCATCCATTCTTCTCCAACACCAACGACTTCCTCAGAGTGGAAAAACGTCCCCTGAAGGGGCGATGTCCTCCTAAATTAGGGTTTAATTTGTAAAAAAGGTGAAATTATAAGTGAATTGTTTAATATTATTGTGTTAAGGGGGAAATATTAGGGTTGTTGACCCCTAATATTGTGTTTTACTCCTTATTTTTGTGGACAAGCTATGTTAGTTAAATTTTGTATAAATAGAGATCTTAAGATCTCATTTTGAATCATAACTCTCCCTCTTCTGAGAGGATTGATCTAAAATTTTCGCTCCCCTTGGATATTTTAACTCTTGTGCACTTTTTTTATGGCTATGTTATGAATGGTTGATGGAGGAAGGCCTAGCACTAGCTTTGGATGATGCTTTCTAGCTCTTGTGGTAAATTGTCTTAGCATTTCTCTTGATCTTGGTATGTTTTTTATTCTCTTGCTATCATTTTATTCAAGTCAAGTATTGTTATTCTAGGATCTAGGTGGGAAGTATAATGACATACACCCCCACCATAGCCTTCATAATTTAATTCGCTTCATCTCATTGATCAAGGGTTTGCTAAGAGAAGTATAAGGGCATACATCCTCTTAGATTAAACCCTAGCTTAGAGAAACTTGCCTTGGGAAGTAAAAGGGATTACACCCCCAAGTAGGTAGATTCTCTAAGATCCTTGTGACTCCATTAACCCAATAGTAAAGGCACTAGTCATTGATTTGTTGCATTGGAGAAATAAAATATTGCATTGGGAAACATGATTTTTGGTCATTTTTACTTCTTGCAAAGTGAATTGTTTTCCTTGTGCCTTGGGAACCTCATAGCCACTAGGGCGTCCCCATATAGGGGGTACTTATTGATTCTGTTATAAAATTGCATATTCAGCCATTAGGGCTGCAGAAACCCTAACTTACTTGCTTGAATAACTCTCTTATCAACCACTGGATTTTGCTCAAAGTTTGCACACTTGTTCTCCTTGGTCCAACACACTTTTTGGCAAAGTTTGAGGAGATTTTAGTGGTTGTTTTTATTTCTGTAGTAAATTGAATGTTACATCCATAAGGCTGATATAATGTGCTTCAGACAAGTGTTTACAACAGCCTTATCTTTATGCTAAGAGTATTGGTTTTTCATTTTGAGTTTAGCTAGTCATTCACTAGTTTTTCTCTTGCATTTTCCACTTGATCTTTAGCATTTATTGAGCAGATTTTAGTATCATTTTCTTGCTGATATATACTGTTATATATTGCTACAAATTAGGGAAATCTAGCTTAACTTGCTGATCCAACTAATATATATTGTTGCAAAGTGTCTTTTCTTGTGTCTCAGCCAGGTACAATCACCCAAATAAGTATTATACATGTGGGGCAAAAATAACTTGACTTACAAGGCACATCTTTCCACCTTTCACTACAATTAGAATTTAACTATAGGGGATTAACTTCCATCCATATTCATATTCATATCAATCCCCCTAGGGTCACCGAAATCGCCTCCCTAGAGTTACCTAGTCACCCTTAAAGTGCAGGACCTACATTGAGGTGACATTGGGTGTAGGATTCCCAAGTTGTAGCACTTGTTCCGTGGTTGGGTCAAGTTTTAAAAAAACTACAACTTGTGCTATAACAAATCCCATAATATCAAGAGTGCATAAATCCATTTAAAAATCACAATTAAACTATAGTACATCACATAAACTAAAAAACTCAAGAAATGATAAAAGTCAATATGAATAACCCAAAATGTTTCATATTCACCATATTATTTTACAAGTATATGAAAGCTTTTGTATTTTAGGTACAAGAATGTCAAATGAATTGTAAGATGAGTCTTAATATCCCATCATCACCCCCCAAATTGGAGGTTTTTCACATCCTTATGCAACCAAATATACATCCCTACAACTTGCTCTTCATTCTACTTGCTATGTTGGCTCAAAGCTTGTCTAAAATCATTAGCCACAAATTATGTGATGGCACCCTTGCCATGATATCCTACTATATTCTCTAATTATTTCCATTTCCCCCTTTCCTTCTCCTCATCAAATTCCTTTGTAGGCACGGGGTCTAATAAGAGAGGAGGATTGAACTTCAATTCAATCCATTTGAGCTTTATTTTTCCCAAGGTCTCTTTGGACAATTGTGCCTTGAATAGAGTAGCCTATATATTTCGAGGAGAATGAGGCTCCATCCTTTGGAGATAAAGTGGAATCCCATCCCATCTACTTTGGCAGGCTTGGAGTTCATTTTCTCTTAAATCCATGACCTTGTCTTCATACATGGGAAATTGCCCCTCTTTGTTTCTCCAAAATAGGCATCAACTTTGTGTCTAATGTCAAGGTTACATGGATATTGATTAGGTCTTATGACCTTATTTATTTATCCTTGACCCACATATGGATGCTAATTTCTTCCTCCCTATATTTTTTGAATTCAATAGCCCTCAATTCCTCGTGGTGAATCCAAGAGAACAATTCTCTGAGTTGGACCTCTCCTACATAGGGGTTTGATGATCATCTGTAGGGATGAGGAAACACAAAGTTGTGTAGGTAAAACTCACTTAGCTGGATTCTATCATCCTCATTACCCTTTGAATTGTATCTATGAATTCCTTGGGGGTATATACTATGTAAGGAAGTTGTTTTACTAATCTATTCAATTGAAATTTGTGCCATTGTTATTTAATAAAAAGAGTGTATACCTTAGCTGGAGGTCTGCAGATCAACATATCCCTTGATAATTCTGCCATATTCGAGATGGATGCTTCCAAGATCTCAAACCTTCCACTCTTGGTAGCCAATTCCTCTTTGTATTTGTATAGATTAATATTTAAATCATTATTTTATGCTTCTAACTGTTTCCTGCTGTCATATTTTTCATCTTCACGATATGGAATTTTTCCTATAAGCTAGTCAATTATTGCTCAAGGTGAAATTGGTTGAGCTTTTCACCAACATATTCCATCCTAGTCTTTGTATCTGCAAGCATTTTCCATTTGAGGGCTTCAACCTTGGCTTCCTCTAATTCACTCATAATATTTTGTGCCTTTGCCTCTTTTTTTTAGAGGAATATAGTCCCCTTTTTTTTTCTTACATCTCGACTAGGTATTTAAAAGGACTAGGGTCCTCTTCTAAATTTACAAGTGTGGTAGGAAGAGGGGTAATTACTAGTTTCTTGGCTACCTGTGACCTTGTACTATCTCTTCTTATGGATTCCTTCTCTCTCTTCTCTGTGGAGTGGATTTTGTCCTTGATTTTCATAGGGCTATTATTAGGGGTCCCCATCCTCATCAAGGTTGCATCTACCTCTTGGTCTTCCTCCACCTACGTTTTCTTTTGGGATTTATTCCTCCTAGAGGTCCATTCTTTGCTTTATTTTTTCTTCTTACTAAAGCCCCTTTTAGGATTAGGTTTCTTGGCTACATTTTCTAAAGCTTTGAAGTTTCCCCTGCTCATTGTGATAAAGTATTCCCATGAGATTCTTGCAGGTTTCCTTTTTAATGCATCACATAATATTAGCTTTATTATCCCATGGTGGGATAGTGCTTCTTCTTTACCCTTTTTTACTTTGGTATTCATTTCCCCTAAACATTTTAACAAGAAGTATGGTATATTGATATTTTCTTTAAGTCTTTGATGAAACAAGTTTCTCAATTGGTGAATAAATCTAAAATGGTAGGAATAAACCATGCTTAGTCTACCTTCACAAGTGATGTATTTTAGAATATGGTAAGCCACCTCATCCCATGGATCACATATAATATCTCTTTTTACTCCATTCTTGTTCTCTTCCAATTATTCATAACCGAGGAGGAACAACTTCTTGGAATCCATGGTTGGTTTTCTTAGCCTCCTTATCCTAGAGCAATCCTATAGGTAACCCTAAGGCTCTTATGATCATAGGTTTTTCAAATTGGATTTCTAATCCTTTCACTGTAGCGATATATTCTTGATTTATGATGTGGTGGAAGTTCAAGGCAAATTCCATAGCTATACTATCATTGTACCTTTGCAATATGTCGAAGTATTCTAGCCAATTAGATTGTTTAAATATCTCTATTATCTCAAGACTGTTATAGAGTCTTGAGGTTTCTGTGGGTTCCCTTCTGTTGAACCCACCCCCCATATTGAAAGATTTTGTGTGAGTTCCATGTTAGATATTTGTGCTATCAATCACTAAAAAACCCTTGATAAATTGTAAACCTTGTGTGAGTTTCTATGTTAGATATTTAGTTAAGCTACAAATAAGTCTTTGTTGATAAAATAAATTGCAAAGGGGTTCTTGTGTTTTTGTGGGCCTAAAACTGCTCCTAATTCTTTATCGAATTCATATGTATGTATGTGAAATGGAATATTCAACTTGGGAACTTGCAATACAGGGGATGAGATACGTTTTTCCTTGATGTTGTCAAAGGTTGTTTGGAAATATTATGTCCAGCAGAAATATGTGTCCTTGGAGAGTAGTGTGAATAAGGGGGAGTCTAATTTGCTAAAATAGTTGATGAACCTTTGGTAGGTGCAACCTGCATGGCCCAAAAATCTCCTCACATAAATTTTCTTTTGAGTCTTAGGTAGGTATTTAATTATGTTCACCTTAGCTTGGTCTAATTCAATCCCCCTATAAGAGATAGGGTGACTTAAGATAATTCCTTAACTCATGAGCATGTTGCATTTTTCATTACTGAGTGACAAATTCATATCTTCACACCTTTTTTAAAACATTCTTAATATTGGTTAAGGCTTCTTGGACTGAATTCCCATATTGAGTGAAATCATCCATGTAAATTTCTATAATGTCATGAATTAGATTGGAGAATATGCCGAAGACGACTCATTGGAAGGTTGCAGGAGCATTGTATAGGCCAAAGGGAAGGACCTTGTAGGTAAATGTGCCCTAGGGGAAAGTCAAAGTGGTTTTGTCTTGGTCCTAAGGGCTGATCTATATTTGGTTATATTCATTAAACCCATCTAAAAATGAAAAGTACTTGTTACCTGCTAAAGAATCTAGTACTTGATCAATGAAAGGTAAGGGAAAGTGATGCATTATTGTGGCCCTGTTGAGCCCTTGATAATATACAAACACCCTCCATTTTTTATTTTTCTTGGGCACTATAACCGAGTGTGAAACCCATTCACTATCAGAGATTGGGTAGATGAATCCTGCATCTAGGATATTTTGTAATTATCCCTTGACTATGTCTTTTAGGGAAAGGTTCATTATTTTTTGAAGTTTCCTGATCGGTGAAGATTCATCCTTGATGTAGATGTGGTGTGTACAATGTTTGTATGAATTCCCTTTATTTCTTTGTAATCCCATTGTTGAGTATATTGTTCAATTTTTATAGAGCTTGGATACAGATTTTTCATGTAATTTGAAATGAAAATGTCTTCATATAATTTTTTTATGGACAATGTTGTTTCAATTGTAAGGAGAGGGTTTATTGTGGCCTGAAAATTTTATTCTCCTTCTTCTTGTCCTACCCAAATAGTTATTTTAGTGTTAATGAGTGACTTGGTAGGGGGGTGAAGGACAAGTTTCTTTTGTGATTGACCATTTGTGACGGTCATGTTTCATGCCTTACACCTAATATACACATCAATTGTAACTATCCAAGGTATTCCTAGGATAAGGGGGTACCCATTGAGTTTGGATGTAGTCTATAGTACTATGAAATCTATTGGGTACTCTCCTGAATCAATAGAAACCATCACATCCTCTAAGAATCCTTCATGATTTACAATTGATCTATCTGCTAAGCTGCTAGAGTATAGTAGGTGCATGTCTCAATAGTTCCCTTAGGTCAAGTCTAAGCATGGCGTCCTTTGTCATAACATTGATGGTTTATCCTAGGTCTATTTAGGTGTTCTAAATTATATTTTTTTTGATGTAAACTTCTACAACTGGGCTTCCTAGATCTAAGTATTTAGGAATAAATATATTTCCCAACATAATATTTGTAAGTTGTCCTATAACATTAAATATATGAGAGTCTTTTATTTTCTTCCTAGCCTCTTAATGCATTCTTCTTTGATGAACTTGTTTTCAATAGGAACATCTTTAATAACTCGGAGGAGAGGGATTTTAACACATACATTCTTGATTTCACTTAATAGGTCATTTTCTAAGGTTGTGTATGTCTTCTTAGCTTCTATCCTTTTAGGATAAGGAGGTTTTGGTTTAGGTATATGTTGTTTCTCTTGTGGAGGAGGTTCCTCCTCCTAAGAGCCCTTATCCTCTTTGGGATCTGTAATAAGAGGAGGGACTGCTAGTACCTCCCCTAACCTTAAATTGATCTATTGAATATCCATAGAGTAAGTTTTGTAGGTATTCATCTAATTATTGTATGCTTGTTGGAATTTCCTATTATTTGGATTAGGTGCTAGATGGGTAGGAAGCTAAGGTTGTTTTTGGACTTGTTGGTTATTTTTTTTGGGAGAATTAGTGGAGGTGGGATAAATGCTTGTTTTTTCTAGGTTGGAGGTCTCCACCCTTGTGGCCTAGGTTAGTCCACTAGTAGTTTTGAATTTTAGGTTGAGATGGGAATGATTGAAGGGGGGATTGGAATGGTTGAGAATCGTTTTGGTACTACCACTTATTTTTCATTGGAAAACTAGGTTGTTTGGGAGGATACTAGGGCTGAACCTACATTTGTGCATTATTTCCAACAAAATATTGAGGATGGGAATAAGGCATACTTGGTTGAAATGGTTAATATATTCCTTGCCTCCTTTGGTTGATGAAACATAATGGCACCATGTTCTCCTTATATACTTGGTAAGCGACATTGATACCTATAAAGGAAGGACATTTGTTAGTTTGATGTTGCTCTTCACAAATTCCATAGATTTCTACAATATTAAGTGGACATTAATTTCTAGCATGTTTTTTTATGCATTTAATGTTAGATACCTAATCCTTGGGATTATGGTATTACAACTATTTAATTTAGGAGAAAATGAAGAGTCATAGGTGAATAGGAATATCCATCTAACCTATGGAAATATGAAACTAAAGGTCATCTATGTATGTGTGTGTGTGTGTGTGTGTGTGATTCTCTTTAATAAAAAAATTAATGCATGCAGTTATTCAATGCTTTGCCTAACAATGGTATCAAAGATTTGGTGTTTTATATAACTCCATGATATTGCCATTTTTTTTAATAAAAAATAAAAAATAGAAGGATTGTTGGATGAATGAATACTTGTCTAAAAAACAAGTTTTAAGGTTTAAGGGTCGTGTGACACGACAAGTGATTTCAATCTCATTTTTCTCACCCTAGCATAATGGTGATGGTGGAAATTATTAGGATGAATGATATGATTTCGAAACACTCCTCTCATACAAGTTTGAATTCGATCGACTCCAACACATGAGAGCATTTGTTACAAAAAACACAGGCCACATCCAACACCCATCTTGTTACATTTCAGGTAGGGTTTTTAACATATCGCTAGATGTCTCCTCATCGTCATGTTCAATTTTAGTTGAATGTACTCCTCCTTGAGCTTGAACACATGAAGTGGAAGATATTCTTCTAAGGCACTATTACCGAAAGGGTTCAAATCCTATGTGACATACATGAAGGGATTACTCCGACCACCATAAGCACCACACCAAACACTAGTATTTGACCTATGCCAATATTCAAAAGTTGATTCAAAAGTTGATCATTTTTGTCAGTATATCTATTGGAATATGTTGAGAGGAGATCATTTCTATCAATATACCCATTGGAATTTGCTGAGAGAAGATTTTTTCTATTTTTGAACCCATTGGAATAAATGAAACCATTGGCATTCCCACGTCTGTTGGCATCCCACTTCCCTTATTCCTCACTCATCATGTGGCCTTGTTGGAATACTAAACGTATTCTTAGACCTAATCATGATTGCCTCTATATAAGTTGGAATCAAAATTCATTCCATCTAGAAGGGTACAAGTGTAATGAACCAACTCTTTGGTTTCAACAACTTGAGAATCAACTACCATCTCCATCAACTGCTTGTTGTAATCCTCATGCCAAGGGTATAACTGCTCGATTATAATCTGGTTTCTCAAATTCAAAGTTATCCTAAAGTGGATAAGGTTTAAGTGCAACAACTAGAGTGGAGGTAGAGATAACATCCTCACCCTCCGCCTATTTCCACTGTTATATTTAGTCTTGGATTAGTTTACCTTGTCAATTAACTAGTTACAGAGCCATTTGACCAAGTTGTGGTTGGATACCCATAAGTGAAGGTTTGGGCCATATTTTATTATACTTAGAGATAATCTTACTTGCCTACATTAGTATCGATCCAATATAAGACATTTGGGTGAATTTCTTGGAATTGGCTTAAGTTAAAGCATGTGTTGTGGATGAAAAGAATGAACAATAGATAATGTTCTAGATGAGATACAAAACCCTAAACCTAATCCAACATTACAAGAACTCAATGTTAATTTCAACTCATTTGCTTTGTTTCCCATTACATCCATTGCTTATATTTTTTAAGTGATTTTATTTATGAAAATGCATTCTCTTGTCTCAATTGTTGGTGTAGTGCTCAATGGAAAAGAGAATTATCTAGAATGGTCAAGGAATATTGGGCATTCCCCGATCTTCAATGATATTTGGGATGACATTTGTGATCGAGATACTACACCTACCAATCCTACAATAGATAAATAAATTTCCACATGGATGAATAAAGATAAGAAAGCATATGCCTTGATCCTTGCTTCTATAAATGAAGAAGTGAGTCGTCACATCAAATCTATCAAAAATTCTTGAGGTGATTTGAAGAATTTGAAGAATTTGAAGTATTCACATGATTCATATTTAGAGTTGGAACTAATTCCATTGCAGTTGAATATCTTCAACCTAGAGTTGAAGGATAATGAACTAATGGCCTTAGAATCCAAAATTAAAGCCATCATGCATGCCATATATGTTTTTGGTGTGGAGATAGATGTTTCTCTCACAACCTTCATCAAGGTACTCTACCCTGCATATTCTCACTATATTGAATCACTTCAAGATAGTAACCAACTAAAGTCCCTCGATTTTGACTCTTTGGTGGAGAAAATTGTAGAACGTGAGAAGGATTTTCAAAAGAAGACAACTAAACCCACTTAAGAGACTATGTGCCCTGTTAAAAAAGGGAAGAATCAATCACATGATTTTTTTAGAGGAGAAGGAAATAAGGGAGGATATTGAAAGAAGAATTTCAGAGGTAGGGGGGTAAGGACAATAAAGGTGAGAGATCCGATCTTTGCTGTGGTCATTGTGGCAAGAATGGGCATGAAGCAAAGACATGCAAAATCCCATGAGAGAAGATCAAATAAAAGTAGGAACAAAAGGAAGACAAAGGTAAAGTTCTTGAATCCTCTCTTTATGTTGTTGCTCATTGCAATATTGGCATAAATGCATATTTGTTCAAAACTTCATTTGATTCTTGAAGAGATGCCTGGTCACTTGACATTGGTGCTACTTGCCACATGAAATTTTAGAGAGACTTTTTTGAAGAATTAAATAACAATGTAGAGGGTGCAATCTACTTTACAGATAGATCCAGTCTTAAACTTGTAGGAATTGGTACCATCAGGCTCAAATTGTTTGGATTATTGGACTTTATTTTGCATGATGCTCTCTATCTTCCCAAGCATCGGAGGAAATTCCCATCCCTTGTGCACATTCGACAGTAAGGCCATTCCATTCACATGTTTGATGGAAAATTTGAAATAAGGAGGTATTCCAACAACATGGTCATTATGACATGATGGGAGGATGACAAATTATTGAATTTGAAAGGGACATATACATGGGCACATAATTTTGCATACCTTTCTCACTATGATGAAGGTACATTGTCTTCCAATATCTTGTGGCATGCTGGATATGGGAACATAAACTATGATAGTCTTTGCATGTTGAAGAAAAATGGTTTTTATGGTTTGCCACCATTCCAAGAAATTTGAGGCAATGTGATGCTTGTATCCTTGGGAAACAAAACACACGACCTTTTCATGATTCCACTTCAAGAGCATGTATAAATCTAGAATTGATACACTCTGATTTGTGTGGCCCCATTCCTATTGCATCTACTTTTGGTAATAAATATATCATGGCTTTTATTGATGACTACACCAATATGTGCTGGGTTTATTTTTTGAAACATAAATATCAAGAATTTGAAACATTTAGAAATTTTCATGTATGTATTGAAAATGAAGCACATCTAGTATTAACATTGTTTGTACTGATAATGGAGGGGAATATACCTCTAATGAGTTTGAAATATATCTTCGGTAACATGGAATCAAACATTAAGCCACTGTTCCATACAATCCTCAACAGAATGGCATAGCATAAAGAATGAACATGACACTCTTGAATAGATACGTTCATGTGTGTGAATCTCTTTCATAAAAAAAATTAATGCATGGAGTTATTCAATGCTCTGCTTTGCATTTAAGACAAAAAAAAACTAGAGTTTTTTTTGCTTCTTCTTGCTTCCTCTTTATCTTTATTGTATCCATATGCATGTCCAATGAATGTAAAATGTTAGTTTTCATATCTTCTAACAAGCGTCCTATTTCATTCTTTATGATAGTCGTAGAATTGGATGATTGTGGGGAAACATTTATGCCATTTCTACTTTTCTTCCTTGTAGACATGAAGTATTTCTTGAATACTTTCTTAATATATTCATACTCCATCTGGAAGACATATCCATTTGTAAGGAGATTCAAAGTTTCCATTAATTCCCCTCTTACTCCTTTGAGAAACACAAGTTTGAGAGAGTTTCCATCTAGTTTGAAACTATAAGCCCTTTTGTAAGTAAGTTGGACAATGTATTCATAGTCTTCTTGAGATCCAGTTTCTCCTTGGATCATTCTAAATATATCATCTATAATATCCACGACCTTACAATAATACCTATATTTTTCAATGAAGGTTTTCTGCATTTTCTCCCAACTTCTGATATTGTTTTGTTCTAAGCTCACAAACCATATCAAGGATGATTCCTTCAATGTAGAGGGAAAAAGATTGAGATTTTAAGCATATGGTACTGATCCAAATTGGTTCCCTGCATAATGAAAATTGGCTACCAACACAACCTCTACAATGATCGACACTGATAAAGTTTGAGGCTACAAATGATGAAGAAAACTGACTTGTTTCTTTTTGGTGTGAAATTCCGCATGCCATCATAATGGGTTTCCATCCCTGCATTCAATTAAATCATAAGGAAAGTGCATATTAAATAAATCATATATTAAAAAAAATAATTCATGAGACCTCTTCCCCAATGTACAAAAGACAAAAAGAAAGACAAGGAGGAGAAATGAGCTTGGGGTAAGCTGAAGGGTTGGGGACGTTTGACCTTCCAACTATCCCCCAACCGATCCAACCTCCTATATACTATTTTCTTGAGAGGAAAGAGGGGTTATTTGGATTTAAATTAAGAGGAATGTCGGCTAGAATTCAATGAGGAGCATAAGGATGAATTGGAGATCTTGTAACCCTCCCATTGCTTCATAATAAAGAGTGTGGATGAACCCAATTGAATGCTAGTTTTCCCAATTGGGTCTCCAGAGTAAATTCTAAGTTTTATGCATGAAATTTTTTGTTTTAATGTGTGTTTCTCTATCTATGAGTGGAAATGGAGTTTCTTTATAGTTTAATGGTTGCTTGTGATTTGTTCTAGTAAGGAGAACTTTGTATCAACTATTATTTAAGGTTGTTTTCCATGGATACAGTTCGCATAATCCATTAAAGCAACCTAATATCTATTTAATCAATTCCGTACACTCATTTTGAATATGGGAGATCAATGACTCTCATTCCGGAGTTGTTGCAAATGTGTAGGAAGTTGCTAAATTCGGTTTGATGGATGTTGGTGAATTTATCTCTCCTATAGACTATTGTTTCTTCCCTCGAGATAAATTTTATTTTGTTGGCTAGTGTTCTTTCTCCCCACATCCTATACTTATTCACTAGGCCACAATTCCTTCATTGGTTATGTGTTTACACTCTCCCATAGGTCGTACATACTCACCAGGTCAAAAATCATCACTCACTGGGATATATGTTGGTTATCCACACATTGGAGGGGCCATACACTATCTTTATTTCTATTGGATGAGAAAGGACTTCCTCCCATGGGCCATACACCATTTCCATGTGTGATTTGTTTCTCCAACGACTACCAATTTTCTCCTATAGGCCACACAACCCCCCTCACGATAAGCGATTCAATTGGGCATTAACCATAGTCTTGGTTTGCATGAGATTTTGTCTCTTGGTTGGCTAGAGTGGGTCTTGACTAGAGGGTAATGGATTTAAAATAGTCTAATTCTTTTACATGAAACACAAGACTTCCCTCATCCATGTTTTAATTTGGAACAACATACTCTATTTACTTGAGAGTGCTAGGTTTTTATATCTATATGTTGGTTGGAAAGAGGAGTGTGTTCAATTTTCTTTACTCCGTGTTAGTTGAATTGAAGAGATACTCTCTGTTAGTTGAATTGAATAGATACTATGTGTTATTAAACTATAATTTCACCACTCAGGGTTTCCATTCAATCCTATTTTGCAGTACAATCAAAGAAACACATATGGCTAGACAAATATTTATCCTTTGGCAATGACTTATTCTTGAAGCACTTGAAGAAAAAATAAGGATACTCTTGCGATGCAAAAACATCTATGTTGATGAAATGGATAGGCTCTAAGCCTACCGTTTATAGATCAATTGCATAATCATAATACTTGCAAACAACTTCAAATTCAAAAAGGAAAGTATCGGGGTCCTCTATGTTAAGGCCATGAAAATGAGGGAGAGCAGAAGGATTCATATCCTTCATCCTTGTTTCTCCATTAGTTTCCTAATTAGGGAATTCAAATATCTCAAATCACTATTCTCCATCTTTGGTGATGGTATGATGAGATGAAGTAGAGGGTTTTACAAAAATCCCTCCTCCTTCTTGAGTTAACTCAAAAAACTCTTCAATGATTTGTTGGATGTTTATTTCACAATCCTCTTGCTACTATCCTTATTTAATTGTACATGTTTCAATCACACCAAAAATATTGTTCCTAATAAAAATACACCAAATCTATCTCTAGGTTGAAGCATATAATATAATGAGTTTTTTTTTCAAATTCAAATGGAATTAAATGTAGTTTTTAACAATCCTTGGCAATGACGCCAAAAAGTGATGTGCCAAAGAATTACAACAAGAGTGTTAAACTCCTTATCTTGACTTTTATTTATCAAGGGATGTGTTTCTTTGATGCAAAATTGTGCAATATGTGTGCAATTACAATAGTACAATATGACTTATAAGTTTAATGAATGCCATGTAACCTAAGGCTGGATTGAATGTTTTGTTGGCCTTCTCCCTTAAGCAATTTTGCTCATAACCTTCACTCCTTCTTCTTATGAGATGAAGGGTATACTTTAGGGTTATTTATCTAGCTACTATAGGATTAAATCAATAGAGGTTTTAATAGTTAGTCAGGAAATGTGTTATAGGCTCAACAACCTCTTTACCATCATCTACCTCAAGCCAACTACAATAACTTATTCAAATGTTATTTGTCTACATTATCTAAAAACTAGGAAATGGAATGATGCTAAAAATACAGGGTGTAGAATTAACCTAAAAGTAAACAAGATGTTCAATCTTAGTCCCTCATCGTCTTTCTCCTCATTCTCTTAGGCTACTGATCTACATTCCTAAATCCCAAGTCAATATCAAGGGATAAGGGAAGTGACTCTCATTGTTCTTTATGACGAGGCAAAAAACATGGATAAGATCATTCAATCCTCTAAAAATGTTTCACAATGATTATTTTATATTCAAATGATACCAACCAAGATGTTAAACACTATAATTTAAAAAGCTGTAACTGCAAAAAATAAGAACTAAATTTTAGAATATAAATGACTAGAAGGAAATTAAATAAAACACATAAATACTATATTAAGTAATTGCATGAAACCACTATAGGAAACTATAAATTAATGTAGAATTGAGAATGCTACAACAATTGGGGTTCCTTGCATTCCCTTGAGTGAACCCTACTCATGGTATATATAGGAACCCTTTGTGAAACCACCAAGTGATAAAATATGGAAATACAATATTCTTTATTCAATCCAAAATCATGACAACAAAGTGTCTTCTATAATTCAAATGCAATATTAACACACCATGAAAGTACTATTCCAAAAAGAATCCTTTTCCTACTTCCATATTAGCTCTACTAATTCTAAAAATAACAACTGACCCTTTGATCAATCCTTTATTGAAAGGTGATTGTCTACTTGATCCCTAGAATCGAGAATCCTTGTTTCAAGGGCCTAATTTTCCGTCTTCAATTCAAATGCCCTTAATCAAAAAATCAAATGAGGATTTGTGTTAAGCACTACAAAGCCCCATGTTAAGTATAAAACCCCTTATTAAGCCCAAGATATTGAATTATTACAATTCTAGTATTATATTTGTATCTAGGCTAGAACCCTTCATTGCACCCTTTGTTTCCTATATATATACCAAGGAGACCTAGTCTTAGGATCATCTTATCTCATCTAGCACATTGAATATATTGTAAAAGGAGGTTTCCCCCTGGAAGTAGACTGTTATTCATTGAATTTTTATCATTCTCATGGCGTCGATTCCTAACATTTGGTTTTAGAGCAACGATCCTAGGGTTTTGCTGCTTCAAGTGAGTCATCTTGGAATTTTCGCTATAACATTTTTTGGGGGATGCTTCAGATAACTAAATTTGGAGGTTAATTAGTATACATATCAAAGTACCTTTGATACAAATTTAGGTTCCGGGTCATTATAATTTCAGATATGTAGCCTATGTAAGATAGGGTTTTTGACTCATCCTGAATTCAATTTGAAATGAGTCATCTTGGGATTTTCACTATAGTGTTTTTTCTGGTAGGCTTTAGAGAGTGAAATTTGGTGGAGATTGAGGATAAATCTCATGGTTTAAGTGGTCAAAATTTAAGGTTCTGGTTCACTATACGTTTGGATATATATTCAATGTAAGACAAGGTTTGTGACTAAATTTGAAATCTATTATCTTCACATTTTTTGCTGTAATTATTTTTTTAGTGAAGTTTCAGACTCTAAAATTTTCAGAATCCTGAGTTGACACAACGAATTACATATATAATTTTTTTTTTGATTTAGAATCATTATATTATATGATATATTGCTTGTGGAAGTTAGGGTTTTTTCACAAGTTATTTTTTGGTGATTTTAAGAGCTTTTTATGAGGTTAGAAAGCTCATTTAAATAGATATTTTTTTCCATGGCTCCAAAGAAAAATTCAAAAATTGATTCACCAATTAAACCTTTGTCAGAAAATTGGTTTAGATTGATGGACAATTGATTTGTATTGTTGGTTGTCATTGATGTCAACCCTTGGAGAGTGATATTGTAGATTTATGTCAACCCTTGAGTATGCCTGGTAGCTCCAAAGTTATGGGTAAGGAACCCAATTTTGGTTGAGGTATAAAGGTATGAAGATCAATGTATTTTCAAATAAGACTATTCTATATGGATAATACATGTCATTCCATTTCCGGTGATATGTGGAATGTCACATAACTCCTCACGATTAGAGAGTTATGGCCATGTGAATTTGGAGAGCCATCATGAGTTATCTAGAAGCCTCTAGAAGGTCAAAGAAGTCAAATTACTCTAGAAAATCCTAGAAGAAGTTGACTAGTCAAATTGATAGTAACTAGGAGTTAATCATGGGTAAAGTTGTTGCATTAAGAAAATAATTGAAGTTGTAAGTTTGCTAATTATGGTAAAGTGGTTGCAAAGAGAAATTATTTAAATAATAAAGTGGTTACAACAAGAAGTGGTGAGTTTACTATTTATGGATAAGTCAAAGTGGTTGCAAAAGAAATTAATTAAATACTAAAGTTATTTGCAACTAGAGGCAGAGAACTTATTGTTTGTGGATAAAGTAGTTGTAAGTGGACAAGTGGTTAGAAGTGGGTTAGCCCTAAAAGAATGAAGTTGGGTAAAGTGAGTTAGAAGATAACCCCTCGAGGAAGCTACTTGGAGAGTATAAATAAGAAAGCAAGGGTCTCCTATTTGCACCTATTTTTTTTTGAATATAATTGAATATCCATTTGTGAAAGGTTATTTGGAAGGTATTATTGATAGATCAAATCTGCGGCAGCAAATTCACGGCAGAAAAATCGCGGCTACAGAATCACGGTAAAAAAATTGCAGCAACATAATCGCGGCAACATAACCACAACAAAATAATCGTGAAAACAGAATCGGGAAACATAACTGCGACAACATAATCGTGACAACAAAATCACGACAACATAATCACGGCTACAGAAACAGATCTGAAATAGATCCACAACTACAAGAAGAAAAATGTATGGTTTTCATATGTGTAGTGTTGAATCTATGAATCTGGTTGAGGGTTTCCTTGTAAATATGTTAGATGCCCTCTTGGAAGTTTAGGGCTTGCTGTAGAATCGTTTTGAGGCAAATCTATTGAAGTATATTATTGGTGCATGTATGAGTCTTATTGGTATATAATATGGTACATTGTGAGAGGCTTTTGTTAGTGGTATTTATATATGATTGGTACACACTTGAGGCTACATAAAAATAAGGTTTTTGCACATGATTTGATGTGAGGGTTTATGGTATTTGGTTATGGATAGTGTGATGTATTTCTAGAGAAATTTTGATGGTTATATTGGTATATGTCTTTGGTATATGATTGAGATACATGTTGGGACAAATAGTTTATGAGTGGCACATACATGAGGTGTATGGTATGGTGATGTTGGTACATCTTGATGAGTCATAGTTTGATCTATAGTTGATGCGTGATTGGTACATATTTGGTACATTGTTAGAGGCACTTTCTAGTAGTATTGTTGGCACATGGTTTATGGATGATGTGGCATATATGACTTGGTATACTTTTAGAAGCACATCTTGATTGTGATACATCTTGTTGATGTTTGTAAGTAGTATTGGTTGATGAACATCTTGTTGATATTGTGCATATGGTTGAGAGTTGTATTCATGATTTATCTTGGTGAATAGATCTGATTGGTTGATGAGATTGATGAGACAGGTTGATGTGACATGTTGTTGTGACAGGTTGTGTTGTGTATAGTTGATGCACTTGTGTTGGTATAGATTGTTGGTACAAGTTGTTACAGGTTGTTGGTATAGGTTGACAGTGATAGTTTGAGAGTGGTAGTGTTTGATTCGGTGACATGTTGTCTACATTTGGAATTTATATTTCAGGTTAGTTGGATGGGGCAAGGAAAGGGGGTTGTAGCCTCTTTCCGATTGGTGTCAGAGAATCAAGGAGTTGGAGCCTGAGAACTAGGTGGTTGTAGCCACATTCTGTTTGTAGACAAAGAACATAGAGGGTTGTAGCCTCCTTCTGGTTGTAGCCAGAGAATTGTGGATTTGGAGCTTCCCTCAGGTTGTAGCCTAAAAACCTAGGGGGTTGGATCCTCCTTCCAGTTGGATTTGGAGAATTGGAAGTTGGTGCTTCCTTGAATGTAATTCTTAAAGACATATAAGAAAAGAATTCCATGGTTTTCTACCGCATTGGGTTTCCACATAAAATACTGGTGTACTGTGCATTGTGTGGATGTGTCTATTATTGTTTATTATGCACTGATGGATGTTAATGTTATATGATGCAATAACATATTAATGCTGAAATGATGAACATTGTTGGATGAAAATTGTTGAATAAGTTAAAGGAATATACATTGTGGTTAAAAAGGATTAATAAGTGGTATAAATTGGTCATTACTGATTCACCCCCCCTCTCAGTAATCGAACAACCTCCATAAATCTCCTCCACAATTCATGAAGAAAATGAGGAGATGCAAAACCATCTATCCAAATTAAACAGTCAAATCAATGAATTGAATGATAGATCAATGAAAAAGGTTGATTTGATGAATACTCCAAACATAAATGGAAAGGAAGATTGATGAAAATAAGGAATAAATGAAAATAATGATGGAAGAAAAGTTGGAACATAAGATTATGGAAGCCTTAAATGGGAGGTTCCTTAAATTTGATAAAGTGTATGAAGGGACTCATAAAAATAAGGGTAGTTTTTAGGTTGAACAACTTTCAATTAATAAGAGTTTCTAGGGGGATTTAACTCCAATAATGGAGTTACTTATGGATGGTTTCCAAAAGGAGTGAATTTGAAGGGGTATTGGGCATTTTTGAGGCTACAACCATATAAACAAAAAAAAGGACAATAAATTAATATCTAGATATTGTGGCCCCTATAAGGTGTTGCAAAGGATTGGAAGTATGACTTACAAATTTAATTTACCTCCATCTTCATGTGTACATCTAGTCTCCCAAGTTTCTTTCTTAAAGAAGGTAATCGATGACAAGATCACAATCCAAACTATTTTACCAGAGATTAATGAAGAGGGAAAATCATACTAGAACCAAAAACAATCCTTGAAACAAGGATTAGGCGGTTGTGAAATTGAGCAATTATTGAGTAACTCGTCAAATGGAAGAACCTACCAGTGGAAGAGGCGATATGGGAAGATGATTTCTTCATAAAGAAACACCCGCAACTAGTCAAGTTGTTACACAATATTTTATTGCAATTGACGATGGTCACTTATCCTATATCATATGGAGCACACAAGCTATGATTGTTGAAGAAGAACCTTACTTTGAGAGAAGGCAAGCATGCAAAAAGGGTTACACATGTTGTTAGGGCCTTTAAAGACTTAATTTAAGAGAATGTCACAACTTGCAACACTGTAGGGTGCAACACCCTCAATTTTCACATGTTGCACCACTGCAGGGTGCGACAATGTCTTAGGTTTCTCCACTACAGGGTGCAACAATGCTTAAAAGGGGAGAAAATTATGGATTTCAAGAAGATTCTAGAAGAGAAGATTCAAGATGAGGTGTTATTCGATTGGTTTGGATCTCACCCATACCCATGATCTTAGGGGATCCTAACCTCTCATCCTAACCTCCTCACCCTTGTCCTCTTCAATCTATAAAAGGAGGATTCTCTCATGAGGAAAGGATAATAGTGAATGATTGATAGCTTTTCTCCTAGCTTATTGTTGGAGGATTGTTAATAATTATTTGTCTTTGAGGAATTCAATCTTAGCTTAAGGAGTCAGTTGATGGTGATGGATTTCATGGATTCATTGTGGGTATTGGAGCAGTGAGCTTGTTGGAAGGAGCTTCACAACATCAAGACATATATGGTTGTAATCTATTTTCATTTATCGTTAATACAATTATATAGTTTCTTTCCCACAAAGGTTGTCTTTATTTGATTATCTTTGTTGCATCTCTACTTTATCAGTTGCATAGGTTACATCAAATTATACTTGTTTCTTTCACCATTGTTGGCTTGTGTCTCTTGCAGTTTCTCATACATAAGCCTCATGACACAACAACTGGAAGATACAACTAGTGAGGAAAACCTTCGATTACAAGGTATGGATATTTCGTTAATTGGTAATTTGATTATGTTAACCTATAGAAAGTTCTATGTTCTATCTGTTTTGTTCTAGTCTTGGTTTCCAAGTATAGGGAGATCAATCTGTGTCTGCACAGATTGATTTGTCCGAATACAAAATAAGAGACTCCACTAGGAACATTTACTTCATATTTTTTCTCTTAGCATTGCTACCTTGCATTGATTTAGATCTCCGAGTCTTCACCTAACACTGTGTAATTAGTCAACCTTGAAATTCACTGGAAATGTTCTTTAGTTTTTTTTTATTTTTCCAAGTTTTTCTTAATTGTCGCACCCTGACTTTGATAACCAGTGTGACACTGTCGCACTATGCATAGCCTACAGTCTGTGACACTCTGGATTGTTTCTCTATGAACCACAGTAGCCTGTGCCACTTTTTGGAAAATCAAGTTTTTATTGAATTTTTCTTGCCTAGGTCTCAGATCTGACCTTTGCTGTGAATCTTAGGTTTGCTTTACAGTCTTCTTAGCAGTTTTACAGTCTGTTTTTTATCACTGTTTCAATTTATTCATGATTTCTTGGATTTGTCTTTGGTAATTTTTTGCCTATATCTGAAAGAGGTATAGTCTCTCAGCCTGGTCTTTGAGTGTGTCTCAACTGACTCTTAATTGCTTTTTTCAAAGTGTTTTATTGAATGGTTTTCTCTTATATTTTGTGTTGAGGCTTTATTTAAAAAAAAAAAATTAAGATCTTCTATCTTTTTCTTTGCATTTGGAATATCTTTGTAGTTTTGGAAATTTCACTATGGAAGTTGTTGTATCTTTCTGTTGAGTTTTGAGTTGTGGATGAATTCTTTCCCTTGAATAATATTTTGTTTCTTTAGTTACAAAATTTCATATGCATTGAAAAAAGAAAGAAATTAAGTGGAATTATTTTCATTTGCATTTTAAAACCAAGAGGAAAAAGTTTATGCATTTATAATTTTAGGCTAAATTAGAATCATTAAGTCATTGATTATTTTCTGAAAATATTGGGATCTTTCTTGAAAATAATTCGATTTTGAGTTTTGCGTTTCAAAAGAAAAGTGCCTTTCTCTCTTTCAAGTAATTAGGATTCATTGAATGAAATTTGCATTTCATATCTTATTGCATGATATTTTGAGTCAAGGTCAAACATCATCAGTTTCACTTCTGCATCCTTTTGAGTAAAACAACAACCCTTAAAACTAAGCGCTAATAAAATTCATTCGATATTTTTTATCTGGTAGCACACCAACATTAGCTTAGGTGTAGAGATTTGGAATATGTGGTGAGGAAAACTCTCCAAAGATTTCAAACAAACATTGGATGTTATGTTAGGGAGTTAAATCCAATTACCACATCTCTGTCTCGGGCATCCTGTCTCACACAAGGGTAAATCACAAGGTCACATTGGGATCAACAGAGTAACTAAACCCTCTTCGTTGGTATTGATGGTGTGGTCTGCATATATTACAAATGGTGTCGTTAGACACTTGGGGATCACTTGGGAGGCCTTACCTTAGTTTGAGGCACCTCTCAAGGGGATTTCAAGTTTCGACCCTGCCCTTGCATGTATACCCTACTATCGACTGTTTCCCCAGGATTGGGTGTTGTAAGTGGTAAAATTAGAGGCCATAATATTTAGGTTTCCTTATACACAAGGTCATAGTGGAGGGGAAAGTATTTGTTGTATCTGCGTTAGACATTGGTCAAACTCACTCAGGCTCCTTGGAGGGTAACCCACGGTTCTTCTTTGAGGGAACTTGCACCATGGAATAAGTCCATTAAGCAGGTCACCAATGTAATTGGTCCACCTTCTCTACCCCATCCTTTTTCACATTGTTCTCATGACGTTGGATTTCATAACCAACTAGTGTGTTTACTGTGAAAAGTTTTGTTTGCATGGTTTGCTTCCTAGTTTGTTAGTTGCACACTGTCTATTTTTTATAGTGGTTTTTAACTTTTATACCATGGTTGATGATGGTCTTCGTTGATCACGTAGGATGTAGGGATTTCCTCTTGAAGATTATCAACCAATACCTCCCTATTCACCAGAAGATACTTCCCGTGGAGATATTGTTGATGAAGGAAATTACTATGACACTGGGAGTGCTGCTCCTCCTTTGATTGAACGTTCCGAGGGAGTTATCACAAGTGTTTAGGAAGCTTTTATCCCTCTTGCAAACCCACCATTAACTAACCCCTTTGGTCCACTTTTAGTCTGAGTAAATTCTTTAGGATAAATTGTAACTGAAGATTATCCTAGATTACCGTCAAGGCATTTTGAAGAACAAAACATGGAAGAGGGACAACCTGGTCCAAGTGAAGGATTCAATACCCCTATTCAGACCTATGACATTTCAGATCCAAGTAGAACTCAAGTTCATCCTTTATGGTGAACTCCCTCAGGTCGTGATATTTTTGATAGGTTGGGTATTGATCAACCATCTTTTACTACACCACTTACACCTGCTATTACTAGTGCGGTCACCACATCCTCAAACCTTTTCCTTGGTCATCCCATGGGAAAAATATGTAATACTACTACTATCTTAGGTCAGGTATCAAGTGGGATAAGTCTTTTCCTTCCTAGTCAATTGAATAAAGCCATGACGATTTCAAAAACCCTACCTTTTCAAGCTAGTAACTCTTCGACCTCTCAGTCACTGCCTCCCAGATATAATGCTCTTAGTGGACGAATTCCTATTTCTACCTGGATTTCACTAGGTGCATCAAACCCTCTTGGAGGACCAAGTAGTTTACATCCTTATGGATCTCATTTTTATGTTGGGACACAAGTTCCAACAGGGGGGGAACCTTTAGTTGGAGGACAAAACTATATTATGGGTCAACCTTTTATTGGATAACAGGTTATAGGACCATCTTGGAATATTGGGACACAATAACATCCTGGAAAATCTACCTTGGCTAGCCCTTTAGATGGAGGAACCCATCTCGCAAGTCCCTCTAACCCTATTTTCCTAGGTCCCAATCCTGGGAAAAGATTGCCCGAAACTACCCAAGCTGAACCTTCTAGCCCTATTTTCCCAGGTCTTAATCCCAGGAAACCTTTTCCAAGAATTGTGAAACCTACATGGAGTCAACCTGTTCAAATGGGTATTCCTCCTTAAGGAGGGATGCCTAATACATAGGTTAATATTGCTTATATGTCCCAGAACCCCCAACACCAACCTGCAATCGGATCAATATATAATGCACCTTTACCAATTGCTTATGGTCCTACTGGTATTCCGACATGACTTCCTCCTTAAATTTACCAGTATCCTGAAGTTAACCGACAATTTCCGTTTTTAGCCACTTTGGATTTGCCATATTTGTCTAGATAAATGAATGATCCCATTTCACACTCTCCTTTTTGATCGATTATTCTTGCCAAATTACCCTTGGATATTCCAAATTTCAATGGTAAACCGGGAGATGATCCCAACAATCAGGTTATGACTTTCCATCTTTGGTTTTCATCAAATTCATTGATGGATGATTCTATACACTTATGTCTTTTTCAAAGAAATCTTAAGGGAACCACAACTAAGTGGTACATTGAATTACCTAGAGGATTCTTTCGTGACTTTAATTCATTAGCCATGGCCTTCCTCACACATTTTCAACTACCTATTCGATATGAAACATGTACTAATATTTTAAATTCACTTCGACAAACTACCTCTACCCATATTTCCGATCATATTCATGAGTGGAGAAAGTGAAGACGATTAATCAAAGCTCACATTCTTGATCAATTGTTAGCTGAATGGTTCACTAAATATCTTCTAGGACCTATCACTCGAGATGTTTCTATGGGAGGATAAGTTGCTGAGGAACAAGCCATTAGTTGTGCCTAGTATCTTGATTTGTTATATTCTCAGACTGACACATTATACGATATGATTCCTCACGCTCCTCGCTCATCGACAAATCCAATCCCAACACCTCCTGCGAAATCTCACGCTGATGATGGTGTGATTAGTTCTATTAATCAAGATACCAAAAGTAATAATTCTACCACAACTCCTAACACCAAGTCAACTCCCACCACTGCAACTACTCCAAATACTACACCTCCTGCCACTCCTTCTAGTAATACTTCTGAGGTGAACACGGTTCAATCTACACCAACCGCTAAAACTGGAAATAAGAAAAAAGGAAAAGGAAAATCAAAACAAACTTCCCAACCACAAGAAAAAAATGAAAACTCCACCTGCTGAAGATAATAAAAAATGTAAACCGAAATATCCTTGTCTCATTTGCGATGAGGATCATTACACTAAATATTGTTTGCGTCGTGCCAATGCCAATCGTTTCCTTAAAGGAACTTCAACTGCACCCGTTGTATTGACCACTCCTTTTCCCTCTCAACAAAATCAAATGGTTACTTCAAAATAAACCTTTGCGTCAGGAAGCTCTTATGTACTTATGTGTACAACAGATAAAGATAAAGAGGTTTCACTCACAATGATCCAGGGGATCAAATTTTGCTCAAAAATTCAAAGTGTTTGAAATCTCTTCAAATCGAATGAGAGTGTAGGTATCGTTGTTACAAACCCAACACAACTCGTTTGGGTTCAAACGAATGTCGGGAGCGAGAGATATCGCGTTCTGTTCAAAATGACAAACATGCAAAAAAAGGGGTGCTGACTGTACAGTCCGTACGAACGCTGACATGGCAGGTTGTATGACACGTGGCAGGCCATACGACACATGGCAGGCAGTTATTCGGATAGTTGGCATGTGACATGGCATGTTTGCAGCGAACGGGATGATGACACGTGGCCCAGTCAATGGCCACCACGTGTCATATATTTATTGGTTTAAAATTATGTCGTTGGCTGGAGTCGACCTTGCGACCTCCAGGCAGGGGGGGAAAGACTTGGCAAGAGCCGCCAACTGGCATGCCACTGGTTGTTCCTTGTAATATATATGGAAAAATATATTTAAATGTTTTCATATGTGTATAGTTTGGGGCGCGACCGGGCCGAGGCTTCGCCCTAGCCCTTGGTCGCACATTGTATTACATATGACCTAATGCTATATCATTCGGGCACGTGTGCAGTTGTGTTTTGTTCCAACGGTTATGCAAATGACCCGCCATTTGTCCTTTGACCATTGGCTTGTGGAACAAGAGCCTATGTTTATACTAGCGTGCGGTCGCATGGGTCATATGACCTTACCCTTGACGGTTAGGGGCTAGGTGCGCCCGTAACTGTCCTACAGTTTGCACGGTTCACGTGATTGCGTCCGGTGCTAAGTTTTTACACTTAAAAATTCCTATGGGCTAGGTTGAGCCAACAAGGGTGCGTTTTGTATATGTAGAGACAACAAGTTTGAAGGGGGGACTTCCAAGAAGCCTATCTTCTTCAATTTTTGGCCAAACGAGGTGCCGAAAAAGCCCAGCTAGGGGTTTTTGGACGTTTTGAAGCCATTGGAGCAGTCTATTTGGCATTTTGATCATTGTAAAGCACATTTTTGAGCACTTTGAGAAAATAATACAAATGATCCATTGGAAGCTGGACCAAGAGATGTAGCCCAAGAGAGGGGTGAACTCCTTTATCATTTGCTGTGTTATGTGTTTTCTGTTCACTATTTTTGCTGCTGTTTATATGCATCTTGAATGAGTAAATCCTATTAAAGTTGTGTTGCAAAGTTGATCCATTTTCATTTTAACACATAAAATTTAACTTGCAAATATTTTCAAGAATACAAGTCTTCTTCATTTTTAGATCACACAACACGAGGCAAAAACTATACTTCCTCGAATGGAAGTGCAGCTGAGAAGACTTCTACATATACCCCACCACCTACTGGTCCTATACATATTGATAGACCAAGTTTATACACAATGATTAAACCACCTCCAAAATGTGTTATTCGTAGGTAATATTTGAATTTGCATGCGTGAGTTGCTTATAACTACAATATTGTAGAATATTTAGCTCAAGCTCCCTCTATGATGTTGACCCTCAAAGTTCTCCAAACTTTCTCTATGAAATGACGAGCATTGTTGTCAGTCATTGGTGGTATTGACCCTAGTGATGCGAATATGATATCTTTTGACTTGGAAACTCATCTTCCAAGGCTTCCTCACCAACTTGCATTCCAAATTCAAGTTATTGTACTCCAAAAGACTATTTTCGTACTATTATAGATGAAGGATCCTCGACCTGTGTGATGTCTCTTAACTGTTGGATAGCTATTGGTTCTCCATCGATTAACCAATAACCTATTACATTAAAATCATATGATGGTAGAGGATTTAAACCATTTGGAGTACTTACTGCATTACCAGTTGAATTAGAAGGTAATACAATCCCTGTTGAAGTGGAAGTTGTCAATGCACCACTCAATTATAATCTTCTGCTAGGTTGTAGTTGGATTTACGCTATGTCAGCAATAGTTTCTAATCTGTTTCATGTACTGCATTCCCCCCATCAAGGAAAAATAGTCATGGAATACCAACTCGCCTATTTTAATTCTGATTCACGCATTGATAGTGTCCCTTTTATCGAGAAAACCCCATCTTCCTATGAGGATGTTGGAGTGGGTATTTTGAAGGATTCATTTATGATGGGAAATTTTCCACTCGCAACACCTGACATTCCTCTAGATTTTTCTCAGTTCAACATGATATCGACTGATACTAGTAAATCCCTTAACTCATATGATCCTTGGGTAGTACCTAGTCCCTCTAAATATGACAATTACAAAAATATAATGCCACTTAATCCGATTGAAATCACTTATGAAGCAATCCGATCTACCTCTGTGGCTGCTTATGACGCACATGACCCCATGAGTGATGTCTTAGATGAGTACTCTCACTCTTCTCAGCTTATTTATAAGGCATCCCCTGATCCTTTTGACGATACTTTCCATACCGATGAGAGTATCTTAGAGGTCATGTCTTTGGAAGAAACCCCTTGGGACGATAGTCATCATTGTTCCTCTTTCTTCCTTGAGCCCGAGACGATTAAGACTCATCATGAGACTCACGTATTACCTGATATATTTACAAATTCTCATCATGATGTTTTATCTGAAGGGAATTTGGGAAACATATCCACTACTATACATATCCATATCTCAGTCAAACTTGGTATCATGGAAAACATTCATATAGGTGCCTTTTGTTCTCTTGATGAAATACAAAATTACACATCCCTATTCAAATAATTATGTGATATATTTGCTTGGTATTACGAGGAAATGCTTGGAATTGACCCAAATATCGTTATTCATGAAATTAAGACTTATCCTAAAGCCAAGCATGTTCAGCAAAAGCTTTGCCCCATTCCTCCACGAAAAGCTACTGCTATCAAAATGGAAGTTGAAAAACTTCTTAAAGACGATTTTATTTATCTTGTACCTCTTACTGATTGGGTTTCAAATATTGTTCTTGTCACTAAGAAACAATGCACGATTCACATATGTATTGATTATAGGGATATCAATAGGTCTTGTCCGAAAGATAAGTACCGATCCCCTTTCATCGACCAGATCATTGATGATTGTGCTCACAGTGAAATCTTCTCCTTTATGGATGGTTTCTTTGGCTACAATCAAATTAATATACTACCATCAGACGAACACAAAACTTATTTCATTTGTCCTTGGGGTACCTTTTCCTATAAGAAACTCCCTTTTGGACTAAAAAATGCCGGTGCGACTTTTCAATGGGCTATTTATTACGCTTTTCACTATATTAAGCACATTGTACAAACCTATATTGATGACTTACTTGCACATGTAACCCTCACTTGGATGGGGGGCATGGGTACATTATTGTTTATGTATACTATTTTACTAAATGGGCCGAGGCGATGCCTACATTTAACAATACCTGGAAAACTGCAACTCTTTTTTTTTTTTTAATCACATTATTACTCAATTCGGTGTGCCTCAAGCCATTGTTACTAATCATGGCACTCATTTTCTCAATTATATGATGTCATAACTAACCTCCAAGTTGGTTTTATGACATGAAAACTTAACTCCTTACTATTCCCAGGCCAATGACCAAGTCAAAGCTACCAACAATGTTTTGTCGACTATGCTTCGAAGGATGATAGGGATTCATAAATGAAATTGGCATACGATGCTTTTTTTCATTATGGGAATATTGAACTTTGGTTAAAACAACTATGGGTTTTACACTATTTCAACTAGTGTATGGTTTAGAAGCCGTGCTGGAAATTGAATCCAAAATGCCATATTTGAAACTAGCCGTCGAATTGCTTCCTAATACCTCAGCTAAGGAAGAACACCTTTTACATTTGACACAACTAGATGAAACTCATTGTGATTCCACCATGGCTAATGAAATGCATACAAAATGTGTCAAAGATAAATATGTTAAAACCGTTAGACCTCGTGTTTTTTTTGAAGGTGACTTGGTCCTGCTATATGACCAGGATCATGAAAAATTAGGGGCTGGAAAATTCGAGCCCATGTGGCATGACCCTTACATTGTTAAATGTGTGTTAGAAAAAAGGGGCTTATGAGATGGTATATTATGATGTATTTTCCTTGGGTGAACCTAGAAATGGGCTTTACCTTAAGCGATACTATGCTTAGAGTGATCCTACATATGTGCTTTGTAAATATTGTACCATACTTTAGTGTGCTTTTGTTGCTTTTTTCATCGATTTATGCCTACTTCTTATCTTGCATGGTGTTTGATTTGTAGATGTCAGTGTCCCTCCTACCTTATGTCGGCTTTGATGATGGTGCTAGATGTAGTACCCAAAACCTTACGTATGCTGCATGGGAAATCTACAGGCCCACTGATGAGTTGATAAGTCTACATGGTATATGCCTTGGGCGTGCAACTAATATTATTGCAGAATATAGTGCAATCATTGAACTATTAACTGAAGCCATTTAACTTGGTATTTGACGCTTAATTATATGACTTGAATCTCAACTCGTGGTACTGCAGTTAAGTAACATTTATTCTATCCAAAGTCCTACTCTTTTACGGGTATATTTAAGGGTTCACCTCTTGGAAAGAGAATTTTATTATTTATAGTTTCAACATATTCCAAGAAATCTATATACATTGACAGATGCTTTATCTAATCATGTGTTAGATATACATTTGCAACATCTGTAAAGATCACATACACACTTTGCACTGAATAATACAAAAGTATAAATTGCTTTATATTAAGGTTCCAAAAAGTTTACAAAATGTGTTGAGACAACACCAAGCCTATAACTTTCATGTCAATACATGCCAATGGTAAAAAAATACTAAAAGAAATCCTAATGGTTCTCATGATATCACCCTACTACCTGAGATATCCTCTAGAGCAGACGAGCTATACGTCTAGAAACTCATGCTGTGTTTTGATGGTACTGACGCGGTAGGTCATCAATCTGAACGTTTGTAATTTCTATGGTAAGTCCCTCAAGGTTATTCTCAATCGCCTCAAGCTCCTATTTTGTCTCATGGTTCTGAGCCACCATCACACGTATCTCGCCCCACCTTTGTATTGGGAAGGCCCCATATAGTCTAGAAGGTCCAATATTTTCATGTTAGAAGCCAAATTAGTATCAATACACACAAAAACAATATAATCAAAATTTAAAAATGGTTTCTTTTTTACCTGCATCAGTCCACCAATACCCCGCTGGAAGGATTAGATCTGGATCTCCTTGGAAATCCATTCCTTCATAGGCATAGTCCTCTACCATGATGAGTTGTTTCTTCACCCATCTGAAGAAATTCTCATTGTAGGAGACCATGGGATTGCCACCATGGTGCATCATCAGGTCGACCCACTTCATCATTCGAGGCTCTCGTGGGTCGGGGTCTTCGTCTAATACCATAAAGTGAAAAAGTGGAAATATTTCCAAGAAGAAAGAGACTAAGATTGACCCATAACCAAACTGTTTCAATCGACCAATATTTCACTTTGTCAACTGATCCTTCATGCTTTTGAGTAGTCCCTCACACCAATTGAACACTGTTGGAGCCATACAATCCACTGCATATTGATATTGCATTTGGGAGTTAGTGGCCAAATGAGGAGCTAAACTTCCGACAAATCGAGTAATGGTAAATAAAACAGTTCCCAAGGAGAGGTCCCTCACATTTTTAATGGGAATCTTCCCACTACTTTCCCTTGTCCCGACAATGCAATGCTGTGAAATATAATTCTCGATCTTATAGCCGCCTCCCCTGAATCCACACAACGATATTGTTTCTCCAGGCCTTGAGAGCCCAATTAATAAATATATCTCTTTTATCTCCAAAGAAAAATCGTGGACACCAACCTTGAATGCTTGTTCGTCGAATTCCCACATCTTCACCAAGAACTCTAGAAACTCAACTTGAGCCCTCATGCCATGGATTTTGAAAAATTTATCCAATCCACACCTCTGGAGAGCCAACATAGTATTTGGGTCATTAGTGACAATTTGATCTTCTAATTCGTGCTCTCTTTCCCTCCATTCCAACATTTTAACCAGTCAAAATCCTGCAAACAACCAAGGAAGAATTTATTTGTCAGCTAAGAACTGAAATTTTCAAGCATCACTTCTCAAAATCCGAGAGAAAATTGGGTTTTCGGGTGTCACAATCTGCGTGTTATACACATAGTGATAGTGTCTCAGTTCCCGATAGGGAAATACTGCACACTCTAGAGTGTCGCAGTTCTCGATATGGGTATCCTGTGACACCCGCGAGGCGCATTTTAGGGCTTGCCCACAAGCTCAAAATCACCCAAAAATGACTTGAAATGACATAAAAAGACTAATAAATAAAAGAATGAGAGAAGAACTCTTACCTAGAGAAAACATGAGTCTGAATCATCCATTGATCCGCTTGCAATTATTGCCTGAAGTTTCAACCAAAAGAGGGATTTTTTACTATGAAAGAGGTAAAAACACAACGGTGAAAAAACAAATTACATTTTCCCATTTTTGACCTAATGAAGAATATTCCTTTTTAATATTCTTTTCTTTTTTTACCTGCTTTCATATAGTCCTTAATTGGTTGCTTTAATGAAGACCTAATGAAGAATATTCCTTTTAATATTCTTTTCTTTTTTTACCTACTTTCATATAGTCCTTAATTGGTTGCTTTAATTATAAAACATGATTGATGGTTTGTTCTATATTGTGCAGGTGGCTGGTTGTATTTGAAACATATAGTTACGATCAAACATATTTTTTATTGTTTTTTACTAGGAAAAAATAAAACTTTAAAAACTACCAAAACACTATAGGGATTTTCTTTAACCTCTTTTTGAAACCCTATAAATACGAAAATATCACTGAGCAAACTTGATTTCTTTCATGCTCATTAAATAATTTGAAAGAGCATCTATTCAATTTTAGTTTACCCCTTTTTCGGGCTGAGTGCGATTAATTACGAAAAAGGAATACTCTAGTCAATTTTGACTAGAAGAGTTCTCCTAAGTATTATTTTATACTTTTTTCAAGCTTGGGAGACTAAATTTACAAAAAATTTAACCCCAGAGTTTTCTTTAATTTTTTTTCAAACTCTCTAAGAATGAAAAACCCTCGAGTTTACTTTCTATGGACTCGTAAAATTTGCATTAAAAGACCCAGATGGGACCGAACCACTCCTTCCTAGGGTTCATTAAAAATACTTCGAAGGACTCATCCAAAGGATGAGCTTATAGTATAAGAATATGTTCTCCTCCTCAAGCTTGTGTAAAAATAAAGAGGTACTCACCAAACCTGGTGGGGGGAAATTGGGAAGGGAACTTATATAAATTCTGTATTAATCCCTGGAAACTAGTCACTCTTGAACATGACACCCTTTCACTCCTTATTCCAGGGTTGGGAAATCCATTTGTCTCTCATTTATCATATTCCTCCATGAGTCTACTCTTTGGTTTGCAATCCCTTTTTGAGTCAATGCTTCCAAGACAATTGTCGTGTCATCCATATGTTCAAGAGAAGTCCAGTTGAAAAGAAACCTTTTACAATGTCAGTCATCCCTGAGTATATCATACAACAATCCATGCTCTATCTGCTTCAGATCTGTGCACCTTTTCATGTCATTTATGGGAGATACCTCAAAGCCCTCCTGTGATGGACCACTTCCTATCGAATTCAACACATTATCTAGGAAGACAGTTTAGAAACTCTTTAGTACCTTGGAACTTGAATGTCTCAATGACAAGTTTCCTTGCCTTCGATGATAGGTTTTCATCAATGAACTTCTATCCAAAGATTCTACGGGTGTTCAACCTCATCTCATTTATTCACACTTAGTAGAATGTACTTGTGTACCTTAAGGGCCATTGTCATGATTGGTGGTCCCTTTCAAATCTTTTAACTATAATCATCATTGACAGAGAATCAAATGGTTTCTACCATGTTTGACTTCGATGCCTTTATTCACCTGGTTAGATTCATACTATGGGACAATAGAAATGAAGACCCCAGGTCTTTTCAAATAGTTTGAGGTTGCGATGGATTATTTTGAGTATGTATTGTTGCATAGATCCACATTGTATGTCTCGTGGCTATGTTCAAAATTTGAGTCTTTATAACATGGATCCACAATGTATTTTCGGTGGCTATGTTTAGAATTGAAATGTTTTGGCATGGATCCATGGTGTAATTTGGTGGGCATGACCTATCATACAAGGATATTTTCATGTAAACATCTATGCTCGGAGTCATTTAAAATATAAGTATGGGAATTCCTACCTTAGAGATGATGTTGTAATTCCTTGTTTGTTGTTGACAACTCTCCAGTTGATGAGTTCTTTGCTTCAATACATACGACAAAGTATTTCATTTATCACCCCTTCTAGATTCATACTTTGGGGGCCATTTTGTTACACAATATTTTGTCACAATTGACGATGTTCACTTCTCCTCTATCATCTGGAGCACACAAGATATTATTGTTGAAGAAGAACCTCACTTTGAGAGAAGGAAATCATGCAAAAAGGGTTACACATGTTGTTAGGGCCTTTAAAGCCTTAATTTAAGAGAGTGTCACAACTTGCATCACTGCATGGTGAGACACCCTCAAGTGTTGCATGTTGCACCACTAAAGGGTGCGACGATGTCTTAGGTTGCTCCATTGAAGGGTGTGACATTACTTAAAAGGGGAGAAAATGATCAATTTCGAGAAGATTCTAGAAAAGAAGCTTCAAGATGAGGTGTTCTTCGCTCGATTTGAATCTCACCCGTACCCCTGATCTTAGGGGATCCTAACCTCCTCACCCTTGTCATCTCCAATCTATAAAAGGAGGCTTCTCTCATGAGGAAAGACTAATAGTGAATAGAAAAACAATGAATGATTGATAACTTTTCTCCTGACTCGTTGTTGGAGGTTTTTAGTAATTCTTTGGCTTTGAAGAATTCAATCTTAGCTTAAGGAGTCAGTTGATGGTGATGTATTTCATGGATGCATTATGGGAATTAGAGCAGTGATCTTGTTGGAAGGAGCTTCACAACATCAAGGCATCTCTGGTTGTAATATCTTTTCATTTATCATTAATACAATTATATAGTTTCTTTCCCACAAAGGTTGTCTTTATTTGATTATCTTTGTTGCATCTCTCCTTGATCAGTTGCATAAGTTACATCAAATTATTCTTGTTTCTTTCACCTTCGTTGGCTTGTGTCTCTTGCAGTTTCTCATACATAAGCCTCGCAACAAAGCAACTGGAAGATACAATGAGCAAGGACAACCTTTGATTACAAGGTATGGATCTTTCGCTAATTGGTAATTTGATTATGTTAACCTAGAGAAAGTTCTATGTTTTGTCTATTTTATTCTAGTCTTGGTTTCTGAGTCTAGGGAGATCCGTCTGTGTCTGCACAGACTGATTTGTTTGAATGCACAAGTGTTTGGGACAACACTTGTTTGAAGGGGAGGGGAATGCTAAGCTCTAGACAAATCCCCATGTTAAGTATACAACCCTTTATTAATCCTTATATATTGAATTATTACAATTCTAGTGTTATATTTGTGTGTAGGCTAGAACCCTTCATTGCACCCTTTCATTATAGTTGTACCTTTTGTCTCCTATATATACTAAGGATACCTAGTGTTAGGATCATATTATCTCATCTAGTACATTGAATATATTGTAAAAGGAGGTTTCCCTCTCGAAGTGGATTGTTATTCATTGAATTTTTATCACTCTCAAGGCGTTGGTTCCTAACAATTTGGTTGATTGAGTGGTTTGAATGCTCTAAATGCATGGTTCCCTTGGAGATCAGAGAGTGGGCATGATCCCCCTTTTCTATCATATGGAGCTAACTGTGTATTGATGGATATTAGATTACTTATGATTTGACATGCTTGTATCAATGTACTGAACCTAGGGAGGATAATATGAGGTACCTAGGGAGGTACCCAAGGGGATAATGAATGTAATGTAGCCATAATAATGGAATAGGTCCACTATGTAATTAAAATAATATAATATAATAATAAGGGGTAGTTGGCATAGACCCCTAGGATTACTCATGGAAAAAGTATAAATACATGAGTGTCATTGTATTGGGGTGTGTTGGATTGTATTATTTTGTAGCAAGCATGTCTTGTGGAGTGATTCCTTCCACAAGTAGCAATTGATGGTGTTACCTACCTTAAGGGTTCTTCTCTCTATATTCTTGTGTTGTTTATGGTGAATGTTTTGGATATATTTGGATTATAAGGGTTTATTTATAAATTTTTAACAATTTATTCTCTCTTATATCTATCAAGGTTTACTACAAGTGGTATCAGAACTCTTTCTTGGCACAAAGTGGGAGATTTTTTTTTTCTTTTTGTATATATTTTTATGGAAAAAAGAGGAGGACGACATTTAGGTTGATTTGTAAAAGTTTATGTGAAAAATTTGAAGAAACCAACTATATATTTGAGTTTCTTTTGAAAAAATACCTAATTTCTAGAAAAATCATCCAAAATGGAGTTCGAGAAGTGGAAGTGGAGTTATCATTGATTTAAAATCATCATTTGTTTTCGGCGACAACCGCAAATTTCATAGATTAGATATATTTTGATAGAGTGAACACATTTCAATCAAACTAGTGCCAATAGATCTAGATAAACCATGTCATTTCATAATTGGGGTTATAATAGCCAACTCTAGAAGTATATCAAAAGTTATGATTATTTTACATTTTCGGCCTCAAACCCTAACTACATAAAGGAGCTCCATTGAAATGTAAGTGATTTACTCAAAACCGTAGTTAGTTTTTTGGGTTTTCACAACAAGATGTTTTTTTTTACTAGAAAAGATGATGGTCATAATATTAAAGAATACATAAAAGAGACAAAGTCATTATGGGGAAAGTTGTGGAAATTTTGTGTAGGTATGAATTTAAGAGGCGATGCGACCATTTAATGGAATTTTCTTCACTATGAAAAGATGATGGAACTTTTCGATGAAGAATATGAAAAGTTATTTTTATATAGGTGGTTTCATGTTGTGATGAAGGATAAGAAGATCACTAGGGTTTTATTTTCATGTTACAAATTCATAATATAGGTTCATGGATGTATTCAATAAGAAAGGTTATTGTTTCTATAAACCCTAGTAGAAAGCATAACTTCATCAATGCTAACTTGGCTAAGAGATTGCAATTACCCACAAAGAATATTCAAAGCACACAGGTTGAGGGTGAAAATATTCAAAATTTTAAAGATTTGGAGATCACCATGGATAAATATGTGTTGCATTCATATTTTTATGTTATAAATATGGATGACGTGGACATTATTCTTGGATGTTCTTGGATGGACTCAACCAATACAATTAATATTAATGTGCAAATGAAGTTTTTGAAGCTATGGTACAATAACAAGAAAATAACATTACAGGATATTTCTCTTACTAAGTAAGAAGGGCCCAAGGGGGCGCTTGAATAATTCCTTGCAAGGAAACAAATTGTAGTACCTAATGACACATCTATGAATATTTCAGCGTTGAATTAGAAGAAGATCCTACATAAGAACTTGAAGAAAAGCCCCATGAAGGGCATAAAAAGGAAGAAGAAGCTAAGGAACCTCATGTTGATGAGTCAAAGAAAGAAGAACCGATAGTTAAGGTTGTTGTATATCGCCACCCACACCACATGGAGAAACAACAATTATCAAGGCAAGGGCATGAACGCCGAAAAACTTACTATGGATGGACATGGAACTATAAAGGAAACCAATATGGAGGTACATGGAGGACTAAAAAAAAAGCATGGATATACTAGAGTAGCACAACAAATACATGGATCCCAAGGAGAAAGAAAAAACAAGATGGAGGAGGAAATGCCATAGTTGGACCCCATGTTAACATTTCACTAGGATGGATGGATGCTCGTGCATGGTACCAATTGAATACATTTCTTAGTAGGTCATATTATATGAATTATTCCCATGTTTGAGGATGAAACATGCTAAGGAGGATGGAATGTAATGTACCCAGGGAGGTACAGAAGGGGATAATGAACATAATGTGGCCATAATAATGGAATACACTCACTATGTAATTAAAAGGAAATAATATAATAACAAGGGGTAGTTGGAATAAACCCCTAGGAATACTCACGAGAAAGTACAAATACACATGAGTGTCATTGTATTAGGGTGTGTTTGATTGTATTGTTTTGTAGCAAGCATGGCTTGTGGAGTGATTCCTTCCATAAGGAGTAATTAATGGTCTTACCTTGCCTTAAGGGTTTTTCTCTATATATTGTTGTGTTATTTATGGTGAATGTTTTGGATATATTTGGAGTTTGAGTGTTTATTTATGAAGTTTTACAATTTATTCTCTTTTATATCTGTCAAGGTTTAGTACAACCATTCATTATCCCACAATCTCAAGAATGCATAAAACTATATAAAAATCACAATTAAACTAGAGAACATCAAATAAAATCAGAATCTCAAGCATTCATAAAAGCCAATATGCATAACCCAAAATATTTCATATTCACCATAAATGAAAACTTTAGTATTTTAGGTACACAAATTTCATATCAACTATAAGATGGGCCTTAATATCCCATCATCCGATGGCTCATCATTGGGCATATAGCATTTTTTATTCATGTTTTGGATGGAAATAACTTGGTTCTTCATTCTTCCTGATTTCTCCTTTCGTTCTGACCAAAAGATGGAGTAGGTTCAGTCTTTCACTCACCTCCTTTTCTTGTTCAAACTTGACTTGATTTACCTTGTTCAATGTCTTTCTTTGAAATTGTATGTGTCCATCTTCTCCTTGAGTTTAATGCCTTATGACAACTGGTAAAAATATATAATATATGTTCTTGAAAAATGACTTTGAGAACTTTTCAATCCATATCATATTAGGTTCAAATATCTCTTCTTTTACTTGTTCAAAATCTACAAATCAAAATGAAACAACCTCCATAAATCCATTGGAGGGTGCTTGTAAATATTAAAAATCTACAAGAGATCAATCCGCTGAACCTCAAAACATAAAGAAGAGAGGAATGAATTTATTTGAATTCATTCAAAACAATGAGGGTCATGCAAGCTTTGAAGCTTTGAATTGATGATGGATTCTTTGTCAACAACCAAATAATCATCCTTCTCATAATATGGCTTTTGGTGCATGGAATTCCATTACAATTTGTTTATAACGTAAGCAACATGATATAAGCATGCGATTAAATTTTAATGAAAATTGATCCTAAGGATGCCATATTTATGCTATTTTTGGCATTAAATCTAGGCAATGGAAAGGGTGGAAGAAGAGTCTTTTGGGTGCCTAAAAGTTAGCTTCCTGTACTTTGTTTTCAATTCCAAAACTTAAACATTTCACTAAAGAATGATATTTAAGTATCATTTCTCTTGCATAAAACTTGGCCCTTTTTTGTTTTGGATTTTCGATATTTACGAGGAAAGGATGAACTCAATCTTGAGTCCCATATCATTTACAAATTTGCAATGAGAAACTTCAATCATCAAATGCAAAGAGTATTATCTAAAAGGAAATGGAAACAAAGTAGTTGTGTTGACAACTATTAAACAAGTTGAGAATGATTCAATTTATGAGCTATGTTACCACTCAAACTCTGCCCTAGGAGGAAAATTCCTAACCTTGGCAGGAAAGCCTAGAAGGACTACAAGAAAGATATCGATTGTCACATTGATAGCCTTACCCAACACTTCAGACTAAGGGAAAAATTACCCTAGCTTAAGGGGAAATCTCTAAAGGTCAATCATGTTCACCATGTCAAAGGGATTCATAATATGAAGAGTACATAATCACCAGAGGTATGTCGTTTTGCTTTAATTGTGAAAAACGAGGAAATCTTGAAATAGAATGCCATGAAGGAAATGAGAAAGAAAAACTAATTGAAAAGGAAGAAAATTATGAAGCATAATTGATTATTGCTTTAGATGAACTAAGAGAAGGAAATAAGTCACTCAAGAAATAATTGATGAAACAAAAGGAACGTGTTCACATTTTTGAAGAATACCAACAGGTCATTGAGAACTTAAGAACTCAGCTAGAAGAAACCATAAAGATCGAAGAAAATCTTGAATATCAAAAGCAGTATTTGGAAGCCAACATAGCAACACAAAAGGAAGAAGCAGAAATGAGAGAGAAGATATTGACATATTATCTTAAGGAAATAACTAATGATCTAAACCATCTTGAGGTAGAGTTTGGTCAAGAAGAGAAAAGACTTGAAGAAGAAATAATCACATTAAAAATTCATCTTGAAGAAGCGAAAAGAACATAAGAGGTCATGACGTCTCAGATAATGAAGAAAGAAGAAGAGGTTGAGAAGCTTGAAGAAGAAGTTGTCACATTGAGAAGTACAATAGTCAAGCTCAAAAAGAACGTTGAAGAGACATAAACATCCACATCAGTTATAGAGAAATAAGATAAGCACTCTAGGTTGCTAGAAAAGAAGAATGGAGAAAATAGAAAGAGTTATGCGGAATTAATCAAAGGAAGGAATCACAGTCAACCATAATCTAATAAAACTATTGAAGACACATCTTCAAGAAGACCATCCATGTTTAAGCCACAAAGAAGCTTCAATCATGATCATGATTAGTCAAGGCAGAAATTCAGAAGGACTACACCACAAAGAAGATCATTCACTCCCAGGTATGCAAATTTCTTTTATGGTCATTGTTTTTATTGTACTAATTTTGGACATAAGGTTGCAGATTGCATGGATTATAAAAGAAATTTTCAAGCAAGAAGTGAATATATGGCCCCACATAACATTGAATGTTACAAATGTCATAGCTATGGACACATAGCTAGTGATTGTAAAAACATGATCGATACTTCCATGAAAGAGAAAACTGATATCAGATATAAGAAAGTATGGATAAGAAAACACAAAGAACATGTGAACAAAGACTAGGTCCCAGAGATCGCAAGATTGGAAATAAAATGAGATGAAGAAAATTCTATAGAGAAAGACGTCAGATACAAAAAGATTTGGAAAATAACTGAAAGAAAAGAAGGGCAGGTAAATAAGGAATAGGTTCAAGAGATTGTACTTTCAGGCACTGTAGTGAAAGATGAATCCACAAACAGAAAGAAAGAAGTCAGAGCTCAGAGAGATGATGAATCTACTAATTACGATGATGATGAATACACTTTAGAGCAGGAATTGTTCTGATCCATACGACTTAGAGACTCCCAAATAATATGAATAATAGTCAGGGGGAGTCTATGCGGTAGCTGAGACAGACTCGAGAACCATCCTTCAAGCAGCTTGCAGAATTTGAGTAGACAGATTTAGTGCATTCAATTAGTGGAAGTACAATATGATAGATTAATCAGATGTAGTAGTACTTCATGATAGTATAGTGACATATGAGTCAAAATTATGGACAGTTGTGTCGCAGAGTCTTGAACAGTATGGACATATATGCACGTTAAATCATATTTTCTGAACATGGAACTTGAAGAATAAGTCTACATTGAACAACTGGTTCCTAGAGCATGGTACTCTAGACTGGATAAATATCTACAACATACAAGGTTTAGAAAAGGAAGTGCATACACCAACCTCTACATCAAGGTAACTCAAGATGGTATTTTATTAATTGAAGTTTATATTGATGATATTATTTTTGGAAGTACTGATGACAGGTTAAGCCAAAAATTTGCAAAGGATATGCATGATGAATTTGAAATGTCATTACTTGGAGAACTATCCTTCTTTCTGGGTATTCATATACGTCAAAGAAACCGAGGAATTTTTATTTCTCAAACTAAGTATATCATAGAAATGCTAAAGAGGTTCAGAATGAAATATTACAAACCAGTTATGAATCCTATGCAAACGAATTACAAGTTGAGCAAAGATGATGATTCAATGTCTACATACCAGAGGAATTATAGGTCAATGATTGGTAGCTTAATATATGTGACAACATCCAGACCAGAGGAATTATAGGTCAATGATTGGTAGCTTACTATATGTGACAACATCCAGACCAGAGGAATTATAGGTCAATGATTGGTAGCTTACTATATGTGACAACATCCAGACTAGATGTAATGCAAGCCGTTGGAGATGTGACACGATTTCAAGCAACACCAAATGAATCACATGTATTAGCAGTGAAGAGGATTTTCATATATCTCAAAGGAACATAAGATTTTGGATTATGGTATCCAAAATGAAATGATCTATGACTTATTTCCTACATAGATGTAGATTGGACAGGTTGCATTGATGACCGGCGAAGCATTAGTGGAGCAACGTTCTACTTGGGTGAGTGTTTAGTATCTTGGCTAAGCAAGAAACAATCATCAATATCTTTATCTATAGCCGACACAGAGTATATTGCAGCAGCATGATGTTGTACTCAGGTTCTATGGATGAAACATAATTTGAAAGATATACAGGTTGAGTATGATGAGCCCATTCCAATCTATTGTGATAATACAAGAACCATCAGTATCTCAAAGAACCCGATGATGAAATCCAAGATGAAGCACATTCCAATAAAGTATCACTTTTTACGGGAACAAGTTGCAGAGAAGAACATAAGAGTTGAATATGTGGGCACAAAATAACAAGTGGCATACATCTTTACAAAACCACTTCCAAGGGAAGCCTTTGAGTATTTTCGCCAGAGACTCAGAGTAATTTCTACTCCAAAATGAATGATTTTGAATGCTTATATTATATGTCTTATATTTACATGAGGAAGCACCATAAAGAGGACAGTTCAGGTTGGGGGATCAATTTCAGGAAGAGTTCAGTCAAGGGGAGTATCTCCATAGACAATTCAGTTAGGGGGAGCAACCCTAGATGGAAAGATACCTTTTCCATTGATGACAAGGGGGAGAGATTTATCAGATGCAAAGGTAAATGCTTGGAGAAAGAGCATAAAGGCATGGTTCTAGGGGGAGCGATGGTCACAGGGGGAGCATGAGTGATATGACTTCAATATTGAATCAGGGTGTTTCAATCAATTCCAAAAGGGGAGATTGTTGATTATTTGGGTTGGTTGTCATTGATGTCAACCCTTGAAGAAAGTCCAGTAGCACAAAGGTTTGGGTAATGGACACAAGTTTATTTGATGTATAATGGTATGATTTTTAATATATTTGAAGGTAAGACTATTCTGGATGGATATTACATGTCATTCCAATTCCAGTGGTATGTGGAATGTCACATAAATCCTCACGGTTAGAGAGTTATGGCCATGTGAAGTTGTAGAACCCTCATGAGTCATTTAGAAGCCCCAAAAGGTCAAAGTAGTCGAAGTGGTTGCAAAGAAGAAATTATTTAAATAATAAAGTGAAGTGATGAGTGTACTATAATTCAAAGTGGATACAAAAGAAATTATTTAAATAATAAAGTTAATGGAGAAATTACTAAGTGGGAAAGTGGTTAGAAGTGGGGTAGCCCTAAAATAAGGAAAGTGGTTTAAGAGATTTTAGAAGGTAAATAATAAAGTGAAGTGATGAGTGTACTATAAGTCAAAGTGGATAACAAATAAACTATTTAAATAATAAAGTCAATGGAGAAATTACTAAGTGGACAAGTCGTTAGAAGTGCGTTAACCCTAAAATAAGGAAAGTGGGTTAAGATGGTTAAAAGGTAACCCCTTGAGGAAGCTACATGAAAGTATAAATAAGAGGTAAAGCTCTCTCATTTTAATTACACTTGAGAATATTGAATATCTACAAGTGACTGAGGTAACCAAAGGATATCTAAGCCTAATTTCAGAGGGAAGGTGAAGTAAAGAAGGCTGAAATTCAAGGGAGGGTAAACTCTTTTGATGATGCTTTCTAAGGTATGTTATTTATAGGTCATCTCACCATTTTCGCAATACTTTTTTTTTCTAGAATGACTCAGACCATGAAATTGGGATGATGTTGAGGAAACATATCCAAGTAGTTGTGATACAAATTCCAGCTTGTGGGTCGTTGTATGTTTGGATTTACACTCCGTGGAAAATAAGGTTTGTGGCTAGTCATGAAACTAGTCTAAAACATGTCTTTCGGGTAAAAACGTCATAACTTCTTGATAATAGATTCGAATTTAGTAAGACAAAATGTATTGGTTAGAGTACAATGTGTAGTATTCTGTGTACAATTTTCATATCCATACAACAAATATTCCATGCAGTGTACACTCTACAAGTTCGCTCTCTAGAATAACCCATAATTCAATAAGGTGTGCCATTTTTGCTATAGCTCCTTTTTGAGAGGATCCAAGTAGTGAAACCCAGAGGAATTGAATAAAAGACACTGAAGAAAATTGTATACTATTTTCATATTTTTATTCATTATAGGTACATAGTTATGATTATTGCAAGTTAGAGTTGTTGACTAATCCAAAATTAGTCATGTGAGACTAAAGTAAAGTTTTATGAAAATGCTAGTCTTGTGTTGTTAAAGTTAAGGAAGGTTTGCAGGTATGTAATCATATACACAAGGTGTATTATAGAGTTACAGATTATATTTGGATGATGAAATTGATGAGGGATTTTGGTTGAGGTACATGTTGGGTACATGGTTGAGACAAGTAGTTGATGAGTTTGCACATACATGAGGTGTATAGTTGATGATGTTGGTACATCTTGACAAGTCATAGTTGATGAGTAGTTGATACATGATTGGTACATACTTGGTACATGGTTGGAGGCACTTGTTAGTAGTATTTTTGACACATGGTTTATGGATGATGTAACGTACTTCTATTGATATATTATTAGAAGCACATATTGATCTTGGTGATGATTATGAGTTGTTGTGTTATGCTTGGTTGATGCACATCTTTGAGAGTTGTCTTGGTGATTGATCTTGGTGAGTAAATCTGATTTGGTTGATAAGATTGATGATACAGGTTGTTGTGATAGGTTGTTTGGATAGGTTGTTGTGACAGGTTATTTTTACAGGTTTGGTGCATGGTTGATGCACTTGTTCATGGTACAGGTTGAGGTACATGTTGGTGCATGGTTGATGCACTTTTTTATGGTACAGGTTGATTACAGGTTGTTTGGTACAGGTTGGTGCATGGTTGATGCAATTTTTTATGGTATAGGCTGATTACAGGTTGATGCATGGTTCATGTTGTTTGGTGTAGGTTGATTGGTACAAGTTTACAACAATATATCTCACAGTGATAGTGTGACAATGGTTCCATCATTCTACTTATACGTCGGGGCTGTTGGATGGGGCAAGGATAGGTGGTTGTAGCCATATTTTGATTGTAGCCGGAGAACATAGGGGGTTGTAGCCTCCTTCTGGTTGTAGCTAGAGAATAGGGGAGTTGGAGCTTCGCTCAGGTTGTAGCCTCCTTCCAATTGCAACTGGAAAACAAAGGAAGTTGGTCTTCCAATGAATGTAATTCTTAAAGACATATAATAAACAACATTCCATGGTTTCCACGTAAAAACACTGGTGTACTGTGTATGTGTATGATTTCTCATTTGTGAATTGTTTATTTACTCAACAACTATTGGATGATAATGCTACATTGATTTAACATTTGCATTTTGTGGTTAAAAAATATTATTGCTCTATTACTTGTTGTTCCTGAGATTAAACTTAAGGCTCAAAGAGTAATGCCAGGCATTAGGAAAATTTAAAGAGACTGTTTTAAAAGAGTGTTTTTTCTACCTTTAGTTATATATGAAAAGATCCTTAAATGAAATTAATAATAGGACAGTACAGAGGCCGTATTTCGTTGTCTGATTCAAAATTATAATATCAAATGGTGTGGGATAAACTTACAAAACCGTTAAACAAATCTAGGCATCAATGGAAGATGAGTTTCACCTTGTTTGTGGTAGAAGAAAGTAAAAACTGTACCCTTGAACATGATATTGAGATGCAGTAATTCAAATAGCTTGCAGGTCTTGTATTACTTACATTAAATACATAGGAAAAACTGCTTACTTAACGAATTGCTGATATAATGTCATTGCAGTAGTTGTGATACTAAATTGCAATCAATCGCTTATCAAGGAATTACATAAGGAAATTCAGAGATATGAAAATACAGAAGGAACACATAACTCAAACTAAACAAAAATTGGAATCTCTGTCTGCACTTGTATTAATACTCAAAAAGGAGAGTTTTCTCTATTACACCCAGCAAGAAGCAACCCACGTTGGGCTTGAATACTCCTCTAGAATGGATCTAAAACCTATCTATTTATACAAAAATTGTCTCAACTGAAAAACTGTTGGACTTCTTACAATATTTAATTAAAATAACATATATTTGAAATAAAACAACAGTGTGTAAAATATGATGAGCTTTGCTGGAATTCTCCTCTATCTCTTCATCTGCTCCCAGATGTGCTCATTTTCCTTTGTTCTTTGAATTAGGCACACATGTCCATTGAGGCCACCATAATCATTTGTTTACTGTCCTCGTCATCTAATTCCATTGCTATCTGTTCTTCGAATGTGTTCACTGGAAAAATAATATCAATTGAAAATATGGGGGGAGTGATAATGTGACAGGTAGCTTAGCATTGGCTAGTCATGTGATGGCTAACATTTATGAGAAAGATTAACTGCTCACGAATAGGATGACGTGGGGACAAGTGTAGGTGGTGAGGTAAATGGGGTAACTGGTGTGGAAGGTGTGACAAGTGTTTCTCCAGTGTCCCTTTATGTTTCTCTATTTTTTGGGGTTGCAAGGGGGTGGTTTGAAGTAACCCACTTTTCGTCCCACAATGCACCTAGTGATGCCACGTACCCCCGAGGGAAAACCATGGTTTAAATTGCGGGACCGCCCTTCGAAGTTAAACCTTGCGAAACTTCGCCCCCCACAATCGCTTTCAGCCGCTGATCTCCATGATCCATTAAAATTTGATTGTCGATCTTTGCAAAGTGAGATAAGCGCCCAAAGTTAAACTGAGGTCACAACTCTTGGTCATTTGTAGAGAAGATGGAGAGAATTTCATGTAATTCTTGTCCGTCGATCTGAGCGGGGTACATGTGTTAGACGATCCCCGTATTCGGCTATTTCGTACTCCCGGGGGAGGAAAGTAGTGCTAAGTAAATAACTCCCGAAGACCTAAAGCCCATCTGGACTGTTGATCAAAGAAGACACGTGTCATGCCGAAGTGAACCCTCTGAAGAAAGAGAAATAATTTGCTGCTCATCAACTTCAAAATTGCTTTCATCATAGTTTTCAAACAAATGAGAACTATTGTATGTTTCCATGCATGTTGGGAAAGAAATTTGCTCTTCTTTATCATCTAGATACTCATCATAAATAGGACGATTATATAAAATTTTTGAACTTTGACTTTCAAAAACTTCCATTTCTTGATGATCCAGTAATGATGACTGAATAATAGTAGCTTGATCAAAATAATAATTTAGAACATTAGTTCGATCACGAAAGTAATTACTATGAACATTTGGTACAATGACAAATGCACTTAGAGTATCGTTGCCATTGCCAGTATCATTACCAAAATCATCTTTTCCAAGAGCTGATTGCTTATGGTCTTCAATAAGCCATTGGCCTTCGCAAGGATCTAGATCAACAGAAGATTCATCATCCTGTCTTTGATCAACTCGAAGGACTGGAGGGTCTATAAGGATTTATTCATTTTTACTTGCAATCATGTTGTCTTCATTCTTACTGCTGCAAGAAACCTATTCTTGATTTATTTCAAAGTTTTCTTCATATAAATTTTCCTGATCTTGTTGAAGGATATCTTGTTTTTCTGCAAATTCTTCTTCATATAGTTGACCACAATTTCTATCATGTTCTGTTTTTTCATCAACAAACTGATTATATTTACAATCTTGTTCTACGAAATCTAAATTGCAACAATCTTCAAAAAGGAACTCTGATGAATACATTTTTGCAATATTTATGAAAAGCTGCATGGAATTATTTTAATGATGGAATGCTGGAAGGGAGTAGAGATTTGTACCAAAGTCGAGCATCCCCTCCCAGACTAAAAATGAATAGTTTCATCAAAACATCTTCATGATGAATATCTAGTTGATGCATGAGCTTATGAAATTCAAACAAATGATGAGCATGGTTATCACCTTTATCCTCTCTAAAACTAGGAAGATGATCTCCCCATTCTTTAATACTAGGAACAACGTTTGGAAAACCAAAAACAATTGTAAAGTACAAAGGAGAAAACCTTGTAGGAATCCGAGCAGAGAAAGAACTTGACATTTTGAAACCAACGAAGTCACTAGTGAATCATGTGGAGTCTTCGAACCAAGGAGTCCCTAGGTGAAAAATGAAACTTTTCACGTATTCAATGTTTGTTCACCATCAAAGATTAAAGTTTTACTTTGTCGTTCTCCCAGGGAAAAATAACTTCATTTCTCTGTCCCCAACAACGACGCCAAAATGATATTGTTCCTGAGATTAAACTTAAGGCTCAAAGAGTAATGTCAGGCATCGAGAAAATTTAAAGAGACTGTTTTAAAAGAGTGATTTTTCTACCTTTAGTTATATATGAAAAGATCCTTAAATGAAATTAAACAAATCTAAGCATCAATGGCAAATGAGTCTCACCTTGTTTGCGGTAGAATAAAGTAAAAAGTGCACTCTTGAACATGATATTGAGATGCAGTAATTCAAATAGCTTGCAGGTCTTGTATTACTTACAATAAATATAGAGGAAAAACTTCTTACTTAACGAATTGCTGATATAATGTGATTGCAGTAGTTGTGATACTAAATTCCAATCAATCGCTTATCAAGAAATTACATAAGGAAACTCGGAGATATGAAAATACATAAGGAACACATAATGCAAACTAAACAAAAAATGGAATCTCTGTCTGCACTTGTATTTATACTAAAAAAGGAGAGTTTTCTCTATTAAATCCAACAAGAAACAACCCACGTTGGGCTTGAAGCCTCCTCTAGAATAGATCTAAAACTTATCTATTTATACAAAAATTGTCTCAATTGAAAAACCGTTGGACTTCTTACAATATTTAATTAAAATAACATATATCTGAAATAAAACAACAATGTGCAAAATCTGATGAGCTTTATTCTCCTCTGTCTCTTCATCTGCTGGCAGATGCACTCGTTTTTCTTTGTTCTTTGAATTAGGCACACATGTCCATTGAGGCCACCATAATCATTTGTTTACTTTCCTCGTCATCTGATTCCACTGCTATTTGTTCTTCGAATGCGTTCACTGGAAAAATAATATCAGTTGAAAATATGGGGGCAATGATAATGTGATAGGTAGCTCAGCATTGACTAGTCATGTGATGGCTAACAATTATGAGAAAGAGTATCTACTCAAGAATAGGATTACATGGGGACAAGTGTAGGTGGTGAGGTAAATGAGGTAACTAATGTGGAAGGTGTGAGAGGTGTTGCTCCAATGTCCCTTTCTGTTTCTTTATTTTGCGGGGGCGCAAGGGGGTGGTTTGAAGTGACCCGCTTTTCATCTTGCAATGCACCTAGTGATGCCACATACCCCTGAGACTTAGCACTCTGGAGATTTTGTGCTCCCTTTTTTTTTATCTATTTGGCCCCTTCTTTGTTATATTTGGTCTTTTTATTAGTTTATCCAGCTTCCGAACTGATTTATAGTTCCACTAGATTCTGAAATCTGATCCATCAAGTTTTCTTGCAACTTGTAAGGAAATACGATTAGTCTGCCTGTAACAAAGGAGGTATGTAAGCTCTTCACCGAAAAAAACTGTTAATCACAATTCAAATCGTGAACTTTTACCAATCATACATATCGTTAATACTTCAAAGTTCGTAAGTGTTGGATACAATTATGGTTTAGGGTATAAATGTCCCGAAGGTCAAATTCACGAAGAAACTAATCTCCTATTACTTACTTTTATGTTTTACTTTATCATGTTTTAAACCTTGAATTAAGTACTTCGACATTTCGATGACTTCGGGGTTTTGGAATGTTTAGACTTGCTAGAATACCTGAAGCGTGAAGCTCCAAAGCGAATGCTAGTGACTTTCTTTAAAACACGATCAACTTCTACGGTTCAAAGATCATTAAGACCATTTGCCGGTGGATATCGTAAGCGCCTTTTCAACAAGCGATGGATTTATCTTTAAATTTAAAAGGCGAGTCTCTAAGTTTCTTTTTCTTTTTGGGTGAAAATTTTATTTCTAAGAGGGAAAATCTAAAGCTCAAAATCTCAAAATTAAACGTGTTCCAACATTACTGATTCGACCCCCCTCTCAGTAATCCAACATTACCTACCTTAAGGATTCTTCTCTCTATATTCTTGTGTTGTTTGTGGTGAATGTTTTGGGTATATTTAAATTATAAGGGTTTATTTCTAAATTTTTACAATTTATTCTCTCTTATATCTATCAAGGTTTATTACAAGTGGTATCAGAGCTCTTTCTTGGGCACGAAGTGGGATATTTTTTTTCCTTTTGTATATTTTTGATGGAAAAAAGAGGATGACAACATTTATGTTGATTTCTAAAAGTTTATGTGCACAATTTGAAGAAACCAACTATATATTTGAGTTTCTTTTGAAAAAGTACACAATTTCTAAAAAAATCATCCAAAATGGAGTTCGGGAAGTGGAAGTGGAGTTATCGTTGATTTAAAATCATCATTTTTTTTGGTGACATCTGCAAATTTCATAGATTAGATATATTTTGATAGAGTGCACATATTTCAATCAAGCCAGTTCTAGTGTATCTATATAAACCATGGAATTTCATAATTGGGGTTATAATAGCCAACTCTAGAAGTATATCAAAAGTTATGATTATTTTACATTTTCGGCCTTAAACCCTAACTACATAAAGGAGCTCCATTGAAATGTAAGTGATTTACTCAAAACCCTAGTTCCATTTTTGGGTTTTCACAACGAGATGATTTTTTTGTTTACTAGCAAAGATGATGGTCATAGTATTAAAGAATACATAAAAGAGACAAAGTCATTATGGGGAAAGTTGTGGAAATTTTGTGTAGGTATGAATTTAAGAGGCGATGCGACCATTTGATGGAATTTTCTTAACTATGACAAGGTGATGGCACTTTTCGATGAAGAATATGAAAAAGTATTTTTATATAGGTGGTTTCATGTTGTGATGAAGGATAAAAAGAGCACTAGGGTTTTATTTTCATGTTACAAATTCATAATATAGGTTCATGGATGTATTCAATAAGAAAAGGTTATTGTTTCTATAAAACCTAGTAGAAAGCATAACTTCATCAATGTTAACTTGTCTAAGAGATTGCAATTACCCACAAACAATATTCAAAGCACACATGTTAGAGGGTGAAAATATTCAAATTTTTAAAGATTTGGAGATCGCCATGGATAAATATGTGTTGCATTCATACTTTTATGTTATAAATATGGATGACATGGACATTATTCTTAGATATTCTTGGATGGACTCAAACAATACAATTAATATTAATGTGCAAATGAAGTTTTTGAAGATATGGTACAAGAACAAGAAAACACCATTGTAGTATGTTTCTATTACTAAGTAAGAAGGGCCCAAGGGGGCGCTTGAAGAAGTCCTTACAAGGAAACAAATTGGAGTACCCAATGACACATCTATGCAGATTTCAATGTTGAATTAGAAGAAGAGCCTACATAAGAACTTGAAGAAAATCCCCATGAAGGGCATAAAAAGGAAGAAGAAGCTAAGGAACCTCATGTTGACAAGTCAAAGAAAGAAGAGCCGCTAGTTAAGGTTGTTTTATATCGTCACCCACACCACATGGAGAAACAACAATCATCAAGGCAAGGGCATGAACACCGACAAATTTACTATGGATGGACATGGAACCATAAAGGCAACCAATATGGAGGTACATGGAGGACTAAAAAAAAAGCATGGATATACTAGAGTAGCACAACAAAGACATGGATCCCAAGGAGAAACAAAAACCAAGATGGAGGAGGAAATGCCACAGTTGGACGCCATGTTAACATTTCACTAGGATGGATGGACGCTTGTGCATGGCACCAATTGAATACGCTTCTTAGTAGGTCATATTATATGAATTATTCCCATGTTTTGAGGATGAAACATGCTAAGGAGGATGGAATGTAATGTACCCAGGGAGGTACATAAGGGGATATTGAACATAATGTGGCCATAATAATGGAATAGGCTCACTATGTAATTAAAAGGAAATAATATAATAACAAGGGGTAGTTGGCATAAACCCCTAGGAATACTCATGAGAAAGTAAATACACATGAGTGTAATTGTATTAGGGTGTGTTCGGATTATATTGTTTTGTAGCAAGCATGGCTTGTGGAGTGATTCCTTCCAGAAGGAGTAATTGATGGTCTTACCTTTCCTTAAGGGTTCTTCTCTCCATATTTTTGTGTTAATTATGGTGAATGTTTTTGATATCTTTGGAGTTTAAGGGTTTATTTATGAAGTTTTACAATTTATTCTCTTTTATATCTATCAAGATTTAGTACAACCATTCATTATCCCACAATCTCAAGAATGCATAAAACTATATAAAAATCACAATTAAACTAGAGCACATCAAATAAACTCAAAATCTCAAGCATTCATAAAAGCCAATATGCATAACCCAAAATATTTCATATTCACCATATTATTTTACAAGTAAATGCAAACTTTAGTATTTTAGGTACAAAAATTTCATATCAACTATAATATGGGCCTTAAGATCCCATCATCTGATGGTCCATCATTGGGCATATACAATTTTTTCTTCATGTTTTGGATGGAAATAACTTGGTTCTTCATTCTTCCCGATTTCTCCTTTTGTGCTTACCAAAAGATGGAGTAGGTTTAGTCTTTCACTCACCTTCTTTGCTTGTTCAAACTTGACTTGATTTACCTTTTTCAATGTCTTTCTTTTAAATTGTATGTGTCCATCTTCTCCTTGAGTTTAATGCCTTCTAAAAACTAGTGAAAATCTATAATATATGTTCTTGAAACATGCCTTTGATAACTTTTCAATCCATGTCCTATTAGGTTCAAAGAACTCTTCTTTTACTTGTTCAAAATCTACAAAACAATATGAAACAACTTCCATAAATCCATTGGAGGATGCCTGTAAATATTAAAAATCTACACGAGATCAATCCACTGAACCTCAAAACATAAAGAAGAGAGGAATGAATTTATTTGAATTCATGCAAAACAATGAGGGTCATGCAAGCTTTGAAGCTTTGAATTGATGATGGATTCTTTGTCAACAACCAAATAATCATCCTTCTCATAAGATGGCTTTTGGTGCAGTAAATTCCATTGCAATTTGTTTATAACTTAAGCAACATGATATAAGCATGCCATTAAATTTTAATGAAAAGTGATCCTAAGGATGCCATATTTATGCTAGTTTTGGCATTAAATCTAGGCAATGGAAAGGGTGGAAGAAGAGTCTTTTGGGTGCCTAAAAGTTAGCTTCCTGTACTTTGTTTTCAATTCCAAAACTCAAACATTTCACTAAAGAATGATATTGAAGTATCATTTCTCTTGCATAAAACTTGGCCCTTTTTTGTTTTGGATTTTCGATATTTACGAGGAAAGGATGAACTCAATCTTGAGTCCCATATCATTTACAACTTTGCAATGAGAAACTTCAATCATCAAATGCAAAGAGTATTATCTAAAAGGAAATGACAACAAAGTAGTTATGTTGACAACTATTAAACAAGTTGAGAATGAAATCTTCAATTTATGAGCTATGTTACCACTCAAACTCTACCCTAGGAGGAAAAGTCCCAACCTTGGCAAGAGAGCCTAGAAGCACTACAAGAAAGCTACCCATTGTCACATTGGTAGCCTTGCCCAATACTTCAGACTTAGGAAAAAACTACCCTAGCCTAAGGGGAAATCTCTAAAGGTCAAACTAACCTAATCTGTTGTGGCAGTGTGAGTATACTAGGCTCAGATTGACGAATGTCACTAACCAAAGAAACCAATTGGAATTTACAACATATTGGGAATAGCTGAAATTACTTTAACAAGTCTATTATGTGGTTCCCCAATTATGAGTATGATGCACATACAACCTCAGAGTTTGCAGAAAGGAATAGTGGCGTTCTGCAGAAATTTTAGATCTAAAGTTTATATGAAAGGTGACCAATATTAGCTGAATCACTTAGTTACAATAGTCTTGGATGTGAAAGTGATATGAATTATTAATGTCTGACACCAGAGATGTAGCATCACATGTCCAATGATCTCAGAATTCCAAATTTATTTGCAATATGTCAGCATAAGAGGTTACCAATGTGATATCCCTTTAAATGCATGATGCATATTTGACAATCAATTTATGCAAATGGCACAAAATGTATTCATTCGAGACCTACTAAAAAATACGATATCTCTCAGATTTTATACCTCAAAAATCTCAAATATAATCAGAACTGTAAAAAAAATTGTCATGATGTTGTCAAGTTAGGTGCCCAAATTTAAATCATCAGATTGCCATAATGTTGTATTTTCATTTTATCATCAAAACGGAGATCAAGCAACCATGCTTATGACAAGTTTTTTTAAGAGTTAAATTCTGACCACTTCACAATTTTGCTTGAAATAAAGAGAGATCAGATTCCAATAAGCCATACAGAGTATATCCAACCATTGCAACAACGATTTGCCCTTCCTACCCTTGTTTTTGCTTGGTTAAAGGATTGCTGAATAAAATCAAATTTATCAATGCGTTATAAATCGACCACAACTTTATTGGAAGATACAAACCAACTCTCAAACTTTGTGCTCTACGTATGAAAGTGAAACTTGCATTGTTATGAGATAAATCCTTGGAATGGAGTGTTTAGGATAACTTATGCCACATATCGATTTTCCATTTCTGTGAAGTTAAATTCCCAAAGTGATCTTAATTATTCAACGAATCAGAAAGTACTAAAGGCAGATCGGAAACCAAATTCAATGTGCAAGTTTATTCATGGTTTAAATAAGCGTGTGTTGTAAACAATTTAAGAATATTATCCAGTTTTGTTCATCAAATCAAAGCTTTAATCTGTAGTAACTGCTCATTGTGTGAACAACCAACAAAGATAAACAAATTCTGGATGTAACAAGTCATTTCCTAATTCATCAATGTTCAAACCCTGAAACTTGTTACCAAAACTTAGATTTATTCTCAGAGTAGATTTAGCATATATTTTGGCAGTGAGTGTAATCTTTAGTCCATCCAAACACATTATGTAAACATTTTCCAACATATCACTTTAGTCTTCATGATTGGACATGTCTTTACGCATTAATCAGCATAGACCTATCTTAACTCTGGTTCTACCAAGCGACGAGAGGGATCAAATCTCTCGATGTGCAAACCCCTTCTTTTGCACTCTAAAATGGGTTTAATTTTCATATACTTAATTTTATTATTATTATTTAAGACTGACACGTCACATGCGTCAGTTCCAATGACACATCACACGTGTCACTGGGTTGTAGAATGCGGCTCTCTATGCAAAAGAGAATTTTTTCCCCAACATATTTGGCCGATGATTAAAAATCATTGTAAGAGGTGTAATATCCATTTTTGAAAACCAATAATGAAACAAAACACCATGAAGAGTTATCATGTTCAAAGAGTGTTATTCCATTTACCAACAGGTTTTCCATTGTCTAAATTCCTAGGGTACATTATAAGAAATAGCATGATGACAACAATTTATGAACCACAGTTTTAAACTAGAGAACCAAATATTACCATCAGACTTTTTCCATTTACCATCAGACTATTTCCATTTTGCAAACTTCTAAAGTGAAATTAAGATTTAAACCCTTAGATATATGAGTCATTAATTGGTTTCTTTAAGGGTGTGGTATTATATTTACGCAAAATAAAGAAAAACAAACGTTTAATCTAACCCATAACAACATATAGATTCAATGCTTGGCGATTAAAGTGGACAACCTGCAAATAATTAGCTCATGAATAGTAGATCAATTTAAGATTGAACCATTTTAAGAGATTGACCTATAAATAATCCCATGCTTGCTACAAAATATGGAAAAGTTAGCTCATATAAACTTGAAAGGGTAACCTAGTCCTGGAAATTAAAGCCTTTTAATCCCTAAGTTATTTAGAATAGAAATTTAAATGGAAAAAATAAAATGAGATGGAAAAATGAAAAGAAGCCCTAAGTGTTACCATTGGGCATGGAATCCAAAATCCCTTGGAAAATGTCCTCTTTGAATTGGTTATTGAAGTCCCCAAATATCATGTTGAATACTTAGAAGAGCATCAAACTAAAGATTATGTAACTTACAAGGCTTGAAGGGAGGTTAACCCAAAATGAAATCAACCTAAGTATCAAATAGAAACTGTACACTAAATCTATTATAAAGAATCAAAACCCTAAAATATTGAATTCTAATACAATATAAATCTATCTTAAATTCAATAAAGAAAGGAAATGGAATTAAAATCATACCTCCCTTGCATTATCTTTCATTGTGATAGCTCCTACCCCATCAAGTTTTCAATTCTAAAATCCATCATTAGACCTTGGAATATTATTCAAGAAGAAAATATCTCATACACAAATAACAAGAGGCTCTTCACTTAATTCCAACCATGAAAAAGTGAGGGAGGCACCCTCCTTATATAGATAGAGGCCTCCTCAAAGCCATACATAAAATACCATGGGATAACATGATACAATTTTCTCATACCATGTACTAGATGAAACCATGAGCCTAATGTTGGAAGATTGGTTGTCATTGATGTCAACCCTAGTCATGGGTTTTGGACCGCAAGATTGATAAAGGTATTTGGACATGAAGGACAATGCACATGCATATAAAACACCCATGAATGGATAGTATACATCATGCTGTTTCCGGTGGTATGTGGCACATCACGTGGATCCTCATGGTTGAGGAGAAATGAATTTTTGAAGATGACAAAGTGAATTGAACAAGGAAGTACATGTAGGCCCTGAAAATAATTAAAGAAAATAATTACAAAATAAGAAAGTTTCAGGTCGGCCCTAATGTTAAAAGGAAGTGACATAAATGGTATAAATAAACATCATTATACATTCATTTGATACAAGTCGAATTTCAGAGGTAATAAGAAGAAAAGAAGGGCGGATTTCAAGGGAGGATGAAGTCCTTTGGTGATGTGTTCTAAGGTATGTTATTTTCAGGTCATCTTACCATTTTT
>ML780611.1:26651-109408 GCA_009831015.1 Picea engelmannii | reverse complement strand
GCGCCCTAGCTAGTTTATTTCCATTCTGTCTGTAAGCATATTTCAGTCATTTGTTATTAATGAAATGAAGTCTTATTTCCGCTGCATCTTTGTGTTTATGTGTATTTCTGTATTTCATTGTGTTCCTACATAAATCCGGATCACTAGATCTATCATCTTTTTTTATATGGTTCAACTTAGAGAATCCTCTTTCACAACTAGTAGTGCTTGCTAGAAGAATACACAATTTCATCAAATTTGGAAAAGAATCACACCACTCTGGTTCACCTCTGCATTGTTCCCATGCTCCAAACATGTTTTTATTTGGATATGCCCAATGTAGAGTGACAAAAACACTTTCCATTTCACCTTTACATTTTTTAGTATCAATTATTGGTGAATCTCCAATATAAAAACTTTCACATAGGCGTAAAAACCATCGTTTTGTTTTAGAATCTCTTTTGTTCTCTTATTCTAAGTAATAATGGGGACTAAAAATTTAGCTACATTGAATACATGTAAATTTGTAGGGCCTGTCATTGTAATACACCAATTTTGAATCCCCAAATTAATAATGTATTTTGTTTATTTGATGAAAGGTCGGACTTCCCAAACAATTGAAAGGGGTCGGATTGCTTAGGAAATGTAATGTTTTGAACATTGTTAATAGTAAAATACATAATTGGATACAAGATGAACAAGGACAAGAGTTATAGGGGTATATGATTCCATGAGAGAGGGGGAAGCTAAGGGGCTAAGCCTTTATATATTTTTAATTATTTTATTTTACACACCTTTGAATTTTAGGGAGATGAGGGGGTTGCGCGAGCTTCTTTGGGGGAGGCCATGTTATGCATTGGATTATAAAAATCCTGTTCTTGATTATCTTGGGGGTTGGCCATTCATTTTTATTCAAGTCATTTTGGAGTTGTTCCTCTCTCATTCACTCTTCTTGCTCATTTTTGGTTTGGCATGGGGAATGGAAAATGAATTGTTGAAGGTAACGAGCCATGGTTGGATGGATGTAGGAATTAATGGTGTATTCTAACAATGAATGGATGCATGTGTGCATGATATTGTTGACGATTGTTATAAAATTGAACACAAATAAGAATCCTTGGAGTTTCCAGTGTTGATATTTCCTAAATAGTAGCACAAAGAGCCATGGAAAGAGGTGGAACAACCTGAGGGACTACATTGCAGAGAAGGGGGTTCATCTCTTTGGGTTGTGTAGGTTGAATGGGGAAGAGAGTTGGAAGACCAGGATTGTTGTGTGGTTAAGAAACTTGTGAGAGATTGACTGCTGACTGGTTTGGGAAACTGAGTGTTGATTTGAGACCCTTCCTTGTGGATTCATACCCTTGGCTAGGGGGTGGTCTATTGTAGAGAGTTTATGTGGAACCGAGCCTAAGGTTGGGTGGAGTGTCTGATGTCTGCAACCAATTGGTGTAATTACATTTTAAAGATAATTTCTCTATCACACATTTCTATGCTTGTATATTTATTTTCGTTGTGTATTGAATATTATATTTGTGATGTGTTTATGCTATGCCTGTTGCTGGTTATTGTTGTGCATGGAATGATTAAGATTTATTTTATGGATATGCTTGGTTCTTGATGACTGCATGTGTTTATTTCATGCCTATTTATTAATTAATTGGTATCAGAAAATGAAATCAGTCCAAGAAGTGAATTTTAGAAGTAACCAAGAAATGGGTACATAACAAATCGATATCATAACAACAACAAAAGATAAATATTTTGATTTGTTGATCTGGGTACATTACAAGTGGTATCGGAGATGTATATTACAACATCGAGGCTTTAAGGGATTTCTGCAGGACAATAAGAAGTTCTTGAGTGAAATTAATTAATTTCTATGGGAAAACATCGGAGGGGATATATTTTGTGTGTGGTTAAACACTATCATTCAACCTTGGAAACTATGTTCAATTTAACCTCCATGGCCCTAGCTTTCCAACGAGATCTCTCCTTCATGATTACTTGTGTGTGAAGCATGGAGAGTCACAGAACCCTATGGAGCTTATGTGTATTATAATTTTTTACCACCACCTTAGTGCCCTATCAATATTCCTAGTCAGTGCACAATAATCCTTTGTACAGGCCAACTATCGCCCTATGATATGTCCTTTATCCACCATGTGTCATCAAAATATTGGTGTGGAGGTCAAGACCCCATGAGAAAAGCCATCACTAGATCATAAACCACTTGGGAACACAGGGAGGTGGATAGAAGTTTGCATGGGGTGACCGGTGTGACGGTGGCATGGTGGACCAAATCGACGTCAAAACGTTGGTTGTTGGATGGAAGTTTACGCGGGGAAACTGGTGGGCCGATGGACTAGATTGGCATTGGATCATGGGTTGTTGGATGAATTTTTGCGTGGGGTGACTAGTGGGCTAGTGGCCCGATGGACCAGATTGACATTGAATCGTAGGTTTTTGGATCGAGGTTTGCATGGGGTGATCAATAGACTGGACCAAATTCAATTGGAATTTCCATGGAGCACATAGAAACAAGAAGGGGGAAGCACTTCCTGGTGACCAGTGGCCCGATGGCCAAGGTCTATCAACTGGACTAGACCAAAGGTATATATATAAATGAGAGATTAGGAATCATTCCCTAGTGACCGATGCCATGTCAATTCCACATCATCAACCACGCCATTATATAGCCAGTTTTTTTAAGAATTCCAAGTCTGTTGTTTTTTAAAGGACAAAGTTGTAGATTCCATATTATTGTAGAATCTTACTGGAGCATCCAATTCCAAATATGAAAGTTGTTATGTGTTCATAATCATAAATACCATCTATGCCCAATATAAATTTTTTCTTGGTTCTCGCCATATTTTCTACTACAAGGGGAAAAAGTTGGCCTCTGCGATTTATCGTACTTGTGAAACAGATGCAATGAGGATGAAACTGTTGATTTCAGAGAGCCATAACTTTTAGCCCAGGAATCAGATAGACACCTAAGTATAGCCATCATAAATCTAATTCATAAGAGAACATAATTGAAAACTTAGAATGTGGATGATGTGTCAGTGTCCTTCAAAAAATAAAAGGAAATAAAGGATTCTAGCTTAATTGGTGATAATTCTATAATATGTATAACTCTAATAAAAATGGGTTCTTGCACATTTTGCAGAATTAGAGGTATAAACAGATCATTTCAATCCATGATTACATATTAGATTCATGGAATACGGGGAAGGATCCTTAAGTCATGAAAGAGAATCCAAAGGAAAACATATTAGTGTTGGTAATGTAGAGACATAATCTAATGGGAATAGAAGAAGAGTGAAACCAACATAATTCATAGAGACTATGAGAAGTTTGAGAATGGAAGTGCATAGTTGCAAAGAAAACAATGAGAGGATGATGAAAGAACATAACCAAATAAATGCTCAAATGATGCAAAGCCTAAATAAGTTGTAGAGGCAAGCAAATAATGGATCAAGCTCAAGACATGAGGAAGAAGGAAGACATCATGAAAGGATAGATAAATATAGAAGACCCAGTCATTCAAGAAGTGCTAGTAGAACTCATAGACATCACTCACCTCCTTAATCAACAAGGAAGTTTTATGCATTTGAAGATTTGAGGAGGAGTTCAGAAGTGTCTCCTGTTAGGCATTAAAGAAGAAGACATGAGTTGAATGATTTTCAAGGAGAGTTGAGGATCCTTAAGCCACCATCCTTTGATGGTGAAAGAGAAAGGGAATATGATGTTGAATCCTGGTTATTTGGAATCAGGAAGTATTTTTAGTTGCACAACTACTCATCTAATCTAGAAGCCATAATTTCCATATACCATTTGCATGGAAAAACTGTTATTCGGTGGGATCAATTGAAGCAAGTTGAGCACATGAATGAGAGTAGGATCACTTGGAAGTAGTGCAAGAGATGTTTTTAGAAGGAGTATCTTTTAGAGCACTATTATGAAAAAAAGATGCAATATGTCTTTGAACTCCGGTTGAGGATCATGACCATGGGAGAATATGAAAAGAAGTTCTTAGGATTGTTGAAGTATGTGGGGTTTATCAAGGATGAAAATGTGAATATAATAAGGTTTTTGAGTGGACTACCGCATTTTTATAAATATAAGATTCAATATGATGATCCCAAAACTTTGACAGAGACCATTAGAAAGGATAAGTACTTGTATGAACAAGGCAAGGGTAGGGAATCTTTGCATAAGTCTTGGAAGGATAAGAAGAAGGATAAATATGATCAGAGGAGGAAGGGATTCAAAACTCCTTTAAACATAAGCAGTCATAATAAAAATCAAGAAGATCATTCTACTAATAATGAATCCAAGAGGGAATACTCCTTGGGAAAAAGGGGAAGACCACCAATCAAAAGTTGGGGATGCAAATAAGATCACATGTACAAGGGTTTCCCTCACAAAGAAAACAAAATGAAGACCTTGCACAACATTCAAGAGGCTACTACAGTAGTGTTGACAGACATGCATGAACACACCATCAATGAGAAGGGAAGATCTGGTCCGAGGTTGTCTAATTAACCCAAGCCATTTAAAGTAACCTACCCTGACGGGTTTTACGACTCCGTTGGCGAGTGAAAATACTAAGGTAAACTAAGAAAACAAAACAACTATCTATCCATACAAAACTACTATGTACATTTGCTAATTTATCTATATTTAATATATCAATACCACACAATATTATTTATATACAATATTTGTGTACATATACAAGGTTTGTGTAATCCTTGTGAAACTGAAAATTGTACTATTGAAGCAGAGTTTAAGTAACACATGAAAGATAAAGAAAATTGTTCTATAAGTAATTAATAACACTAACAACAAAAGGAATGAATATGATTTATGATGATATAAATAAAATGACCAAATCATTTTAAGTTTAAGTTTTGTAATCATTATCTATTCAATAAAATAAATAAACCAATAAAAATAAACTGACCTGTTGCTGATCAACAACCAAAAATAATTGTGATTTTTTGTCTTCTTGTATAAGAAATACTCCAGTAGCTTGTTTTCCAAGAAACAATCTATGACAAGCACTTCATAGAATAACAAAAAGAAAATTATGATATTACTTGAATAAATTCAAGCAATTTCAATAGTTCAAAAGTGAATTGTAAGAAACAGAAAGACAAATATGATCCATTATGATGTTATGTGATTGAATACACACAGAATGAAAGCAACTCCAATCATATGCAATTGATACAACAAATTCAAATGTTCGAGATAACTCATAACACAAAGATATCTGTCTTATGTTTAATATATCATATGGACCATAATAACCATAAGTAATGAACTATGTCATGAACATAAAGAATAAATACATCAAAGAATATATATGAACATACAAAAGGTAATTCAATCAATATATGTTTTAAGCTTCGAAAAATATAAAAGGTAACACGACTAATAAATAATCATATTAAACAATTTACTGTCTAGACGAAATCCATCAAGAAAATAGAGGACAGGGAAGTTCATACCTCATAGACTAAAGAAACCCTCACATCCTGTCATGACTGTTGTCCTGATTTCAAGGAAATTTTACACAGGATGATAATTCATGAGAATTCTGAGAAGGGAAAGTGGTCACTATTGATCATTTAAGTGGTGAAGTGACAGGGGTGCGTGTTGTAGGGAGATATATTTTGATTATTGCGTACCTTATGACTTGTGATAATCTAAAAAAGGCATACCATATATCTATTGATACCAAGTTTATGGGTTCGCGCAATATGAGGCCCTTGCTTGTAATTTTTTTTTGTTTAACTCTTAGTGAGCCTATTTGATAAGACTGCATCTTAGGGATATCTTTCATGACGTCTAGATTAGAAATAAAAATTGACAAGTCTTCCTTCTATGCATAGATCAACCGAAGCATACATACAAAAATTGCAAACAAAAGAAAAAGATTACGAAGTTTTGGTCGGATGCTTGCACGAGATAGAGGTCTCAATTTCATGCCTAGCGGTCATGAAATTGAAAAGAGAAAGTAATCAACAAGTCATATGATCATATTCTCGTAATAATAAAATCCAAATTCAACAATCACACCTTCACAAAAGAGTCCCAGTCAATCTGATGCAAATAGATTTGTTGGACAACAAGTTTAAGAAGTGATTTTGTGTTTCAAAGGGCAGTGAAAACAAAATGCTAGTTGGGTAGCCAACAAATGGTGACTCATCAAGTGAAGCAGTTATGTTTGATCCGATAAGATTTCATCTAAGGAAGAATTGATAAGAATTAAAGAATGATTTAGGCTTCTTGAAATAAATTCACTTTGAAACCATATAATATTAAGATAAGCTTAGTGTTATAACCATAAAATAAAATATGCTTTGCAGAAGACTATAAATTGAAGAATGTCTCAATCAAAGAGTCACAATGTTTTATGAAAAGGACCTCAATACCATTGACAGAGCCACTGCTTCCAGCAGGTGTCCATAGCCTCGACAAGGATCTCATTTAACACACTCAAATACTTTGATCCCATACAATAGTTGTATCCACATGATGTATACTTCCATAAAAGTTAACTTATAATCATATACCTGCTACCTCTAGACCCGACATTGCTTCGCTACTAGCAGGCCTGATCAATACCCCGATGAAGTTGTATTGGTATCATGTGTGCATTTTTCCACTGCCAGTAGGCTTGTTCAGTACCCCGACAGATTTACACACATTTCCCACAATTAAGTTCTTCCAACCCTCTTATGCCACTTTTAAATAATAATACAATTAGAGATTTATTGATGACAAAGAGAGTGGGGTGATACTGGAGGTTAATTACAAGACATGTGAACAACTGATCATGTTATTTATTTGCTTTTGAAACTGGAAGTTTTATCATGGTATAATGATTTAGATTTCAGTTAAAAGATCATCTAGAGGATGGGAAAACACTTAAAAGTGATTCCTTAAGAATATGGACAGTGTAAAAAGTCTAAAGATCATCGTAATCCTCAAATATTTAAATGTGTCTCTGGTGTAATGCTCCAATAAAGACGATTTGAGGACAAAAATGAAAGTGACAATTGAATTAAAAATCAACTGTCTGAGCTATATCTTAATATCAAGACTTGTCTGAACTATTGCAGATTGCTTGAAAAACATAAGTCTTGAAATGAATGATTCCTTTCAACAATCGCTCTTTGATCATAAGTATGATGATTCAAAAAGACAAACAAGAAGAAAATTCAATCAAAGAAAACAAAAAACACACACATCAAACAAAATAAGATTTTATTAATGGAACAAAAGTACATCAAAACAAACAAAATCGAAATAGCAAAAACACACTTTTCAAAAAACAATTTTGGCCAAAGATAAACTCGAGCTTTTGGATCTACTAGCATCCCACTATAAAACAAAGAAATAACTAAATCATATAAAATCTCATGCGTGGGAAGGTTCTTTTCTTAATATAGTGATGCATGAGATGTTACTTTGACCAAGCATTATTATTAAAAATAAAAGAGACTAAAATAAAATAGAAAAATCCTTAAATCAAGATGATTGCAATCATGTGCAGTGGCAAACCATGTTTCTAGAGTATTAGTTCAGGGTAGAATTATTATGAATTTACAGTTCAACTTCCCTTATCACTTTACTCTCATTTTTTCACAATTCTCATGTACCATATTGTTTGAAAATATTTTGTGATAATAATACATATTTAGACAATAAATATTTAATGAAAAGAATAGAGAAAAGGATTAAAGTGGACTCCCCTGATAGTATTCCGATGATGATTGTCCTGGTGCATCCACTTGTTTACATAACTGAATTATTCAAAAATAAAGTGTGAAAAAGAAAACCAAAAGGAACCTACTCCTAACCTACTCTAGATTATTTAACAAATCAAAATATTAAGTGTAGTTGTATTTCCAATGCAACCATCAGAGTAACTCCAATCCTGCAATGAAAACAAAATTGAATATCAGTAACAAGAATGGAAGTGTATCGAAATATGACAAAAATACATCATACTTACCTTTATAATCTACATTTAGAAACAAAGCAAGCATGACCTTACCATTCCCTTGAACATTCTTTCTATATGAATCCTCTAACCATTCTGCAATTTTGTCATTATATGGGACACAAAAACATGGAAAAATGTAACTGAGATTGGGAAGCTTGTCAAAATTATGGGGACCTGACATAACCATCGACATAGACCGAAGTGCCCCATGCTCCCGACAATTCTCCTTTCGTTCCATATTTTCTCCATCGAAAGGATATACAAGGAGTGTGTCAAAGTTACCTCCTTGATCTCCAAATAAGGTGAATATAATATGATCCAGGTGGATATCAGTGGCCACCCACCTTTTCAATTGGCTCAAAACAATTTTCTGGCAATTTTGGTAATTTACTATTTTTAGTAGTTTTTAACTTTTGGGGCCATTTTGAGGGCCTAAATGAATGTTTTTTGAGATCTAGCTTCTCAATTATAGCCAAAATATTTGATTGAGCCCCCTAAATGAATCTCCTCGATGATACATTTCCAATGAGCTATCATGCGCCCCAAACGAAGATCGTATGACAAATTTACGTCCCCGAGAAGTTGATACATCAAACTACCTAAAATGGAGTCCACAAAACTGTTGGCTTTTCATCTTCTGGGGTTAGGGTTTTGGATTTTATTTATGATAAAAAGGCCTTTGGAGCCTCATTGTAAAATCATCTTCTTGAGAATGCGAGTAGCGGTCACATCTCTTTTCAGATATAAGATGCCACCATTCTAGCGAGTCTTTCACTTTGTATTTTTATAATCTTTGTACATTTTCGCTCATTAATAGAAAATTGTGTATTACTATATCTATGTGTTTTTGGTTGCATCTCTGATACATTTCTATTATATTATTGTATATCCATGATATCTCTATACATTTCTTTATTATATCTCATCTCTCATTTCGTGTCGAAAATAATCCGGATCAGTGGTATCAAAGCAAGTTGCTCTTGATCATTTTTCAGTGCATGTCCCCGACGAGGTCCAAGTATAGAAATTTGGGTCTCGATCTTGTCTCTCTTGAGGAAAACCTCTCTCGCACACCCAAGAAACCCTCCATGGAAGAAGAAAAGAAAAATGACAGAGCATACGATTCTATCAATCTGTTTCTTGAGCAAACTCTCACGCGACAGAGGGACGAAATGATGGAGAATTTTTCCCACATCCTTCAACACCTGTCGATAGAAACATGCGCATATTCATCAAACAACCACTTTGGAAGCACCTCTCCTTTTAAGGTATAGGTTAATTTTTATATTCCCATATTTGAAGGTCAGATAGATGTGGATGCCCTAGACAAATGGTTAAATCTGCTAGAAGGTTTTTTCTCTGTTCACCATTTTTTCGACAGGGAAAATATCACCTTCACACTCCTTAAGGATCTCCCCCATGTCAAACATTGGTTGGAAACTTATTGGGAGCAAATTTCCACAGAGGAGTCTGGAATATATGGGGTTGAGCCCACTTGGGATTTTTTTGTGGATGCGGTAAAGGAACAATATTACCCTGTTGGCAACTATGAGGACCAATATATGAGATGGACCACACTGCAGAAAGAAAGAGGCCAAGAAGTTTCAGAGTTCACAAACACCTTCCATACCTTGCACACCAAGCTGGGTATCAAGGAATCTGAACGAAATTTGATCTAAGATCCCCCAGGGCTCTACATAGATACATCCAAAATGAAATGGATTTTCTAGACATCTCATCACTTGGTCTGCTTATCGATATGCTGTTAAAATCGAGCAGAATTTTAAGCACCAGAACAAACGAGATTTCGGGTCTGCAAATCTACAACAACCAAAGTATGATAAATATGACCCTAACAAACAACTTCCTAAAAACCAGTCTAAGCACAGGAAAAGAAGGGTTACAGAAAGACGAAGAAGGACACTGGAAAATGGTGTGATTTCGACAAAATCTCCTGACACAACACTGATGAATGTCACTCAAAACAATCATTGGTGGCCGAAATCAAAGAGAAGGAGACAAACCCTAATTTAGAACCTGATTAAGAAAATATTGATAGAAGACAGATCATCGACACAGATCCCACTATTATTGTCGCGACCACAAAAATTCAACTAGAAGAACCAACAGATCCTGAAGAGGGGGAGCACCTTTTTCATTCATAGATGTGGGTGAAGGGGACCGCACTGTATTTTATTGTTTATAGTGGAATCCAGAAGAACCTCATCTCAACAAAGGTCTTCAAACAATTGGGATTATTGACAACACCACACTTGCAGCCATACAACATCGGGTGTATTCACCAGGGACGAGATCTCCATGTCATCCAACAATGTTGATTGTCATATGACATCCATCCCTTCAAGGATGAGGTATTATGTGATGTTTCCCCACTTGATGTTTGTGATGTTCTCTTGGGGCAACCATATATCTGGAATCTTCATGCTATTTATGAGTCTCGACCCTGCAGTGTCATTGTTTCTCTAGGGGGGTCATCTCTATAGAATACCAGAGGTATTTCCAAATATTATTCCACCTAAACAATGCCGCAAGGTAGTATCTCATACTACAAAATTAAGCTTCTTCACAATATATTCAAAAGGTGAACATAAGGATACTGCAACCACTACAACCTCGACCCAAGCACCTTCTATCCAACAGAAGCAGGTCAACAAGATTGCAACAAAGTTTAAAGATTGCTTCTGCACACAGGCACATCATGTAGCCAGACTGGTTAAAAATTTCCAACCCTTCCAGCCATAGGTTTGTGATAGCCTTCAACAAGCTAATCAGTGCAACTTCTCCAACAAGGCAAGCAGATCATCAAGATGCAGATTCAACAAACGTTTTTCCTTCTCCCCCGGGCACTCAAAGCAATGGAGACAATTGCTTCTTAAGGAGGGAGGATTGACCCAGGTGGATATCAGTGTCCACCCACCTTTTCCAACTGGCTCAAAACAAGTTTTTGGCAATTTTGGTAATTTACTATTTTTAGCAGTTTTTAACTTCTGGGGCCATTGTTAGGGCCTAAATGAAGGTTTTTTGGGATCAATATTCTCAATGATATCCAAAGGCTATTATTGAGTCCCCTAAATGAATCTCCTCATTGATACCTTTCCAATGAGCTATCATGCACCCCAAACAGAGATCGTATGCCAAAGTTATGCCCCTGGGAAGTTGATACACCAAACTACCCAAAACGGGGTCCACAAAAATGTTGGTTTTTCATCTTTCGGGGTTAGGGTTTTGGATTTTCTTTATGATAAAAAGGCCTTTGGAGCCTCATTGTAAAATCATCTTCTTGCGAATGTGAGTAGCCGTCACATATCTTCTCATAGATAAACTGCCACCATTCTAGTGAGTCTTTCACTTTGTATTTTTACAGTCTTTGTACATTTCCGCTCATTAATAGAAAATTGTATATTACTGTATCTCCGTGTTTATGGTTGCATCTATGATGCATTTCTGTTATATTATTGGATATCCATGATATCTCTGTACATTTCTTTATTATATCTCTGCTCTCATTTCATGCCGAAAATAATTCGGATCATAATCTTATCATTCCCTGGAAACTTTTTGAGATATCAATACTCCAACCAATATGCAATCCTATCATAATACATGAAATTACTAACATGGGATTTTTCGAAAGAATTCACAGACGACAAAGATTCTTGATGAGAATAAAGTACTAGATTAGCATGGAAAGAATCTTGTAAAAAGATTTTGATGTTACTAGTAGGATGAAGATAGCGAGAATTTATCGTGATTTTTGTTCGCAAAAGAAGTGTCCCATTCTCTTGAAACTTTTCATTGAGCTCGAATACTTCATGATCAACTATTTGAGGTGAACCAAATGAATCAATCAATGTTTTTGAACAATCATTACTGGTAATAGTATTTGGTTGATTATACTTTTCAACCTCAAATAATTGATCATGGTAAAAATCAGATCCTCTTTTGAGCACAAATTTTGATGAATCAATGGAAGACACAATTTGAGACCCTTTTAATTCATTCCTTAATTCCCCCACAAATAACTGATTAGAATAAGAATTAGTATGATCATGAGTGGAAATATTCTCTTTATCATCTGTGCAAAAATTACCATTAACTTGTACCTAATTATATAGTGCAGAATTCATTCCAAAGTGATCTGAAACACATGATTGCATAGCATGATGATAAAAAATATCAAGATACAAGGAATAATATGTAGAATAATTGAGGAGACAAAATGAATCTCTTGAAATGATAGGCATATGTGTTTCGAATTGTGGTTTTGTTCCCTCTCCTTGAATAAACTAATCAACCTCTATCATATGCCCTTTTAAAGAACACGAGATATTTTCCAAGACCAAATCATGTTTATCATAAAAGGGTGAATGTGAGATAAAATTACTAGAATTAGATGATTCAATGCTAGTTCGAATAATGATGTCATCTCCTACTAATTGATCTTGAAGCTATTCAAATGAGTGAGGGGAAGTTTTATTGACAATAAAATTACCAACTTTACATTCCATCTCTTTTACTTCAGAAACAGTTATAATATCTCAGAGAGTTTGACCATTGTTTCCTTTTAAATTCAAGGTTCCCTCCTCAATAGAAGAAGACATTGTTGACAAAGAAATATCAGAAGCGGAAAATACATCTTGTAAAATGTCATTTTGTTCCTGATCTTCCAAAATGAAGGAAGTCGACAAAAAATGTGGTGCTGTAATGACTTCAAGAACATCATGAACTTTTAAACCATCATGAGATTGAGTATTAGTGCTCAATTCAAATTGGTTAACAATTCATCGATCTTGCTTGTCTGAGAGAGAAACGAGATATTGAAACCATTCATCAATAATAGGAATTTATTTCAGAGGGAATCTAGTACAAACATGTATGAACCTAATTGCAAAATCCTTGAATGATTCATCATTTTCTTTCCTTAAGAAACTTAACTATTCACCTAATTCATCATAATCATAATTGTTAAAATCTGATAAAAACTCAATTACAAAATCAGACCAAGAATGGATAGAATTAGCTCGAAAGGATTCAAACGGATATTTAACTCGGCCTAGAAAAGTGAGGAAAAACAACCTACATATGATATTGCGATCAATAATCTTATTCTTTAAGCACTTAGAACAAAATTTATAAATATGGTCTAGTGCAGATGTGTCCCCTTCACCATCAAAGGCGAGTTTTGACAAGAGATCAACTGTCTTTTTGGAAATAACTGGTAATGAGAAATTGAAAGCATGTTCCAACACAATGATTTGGGCAGGAGCCATGAAAAATTAAGACAATGAAGAAATTGACTCCAAATAGTTAGCTTGTCATCTAACCTGCCTTCTAGTGCATTTTAAGATGACATAGAAGAAGAATTTACAAATTTGGAATAATAACGGGCCGAGGGATAAAACTTTTAACCATTAAATTTACCTCTGGCCCTCCTTATAGCACCATTTTTTGATGGGCATAAGTGAACACACCACCGATGAGAAGGGAAGATCTAGTACAAGGTTGTCTAATTAACACAAGCCATTTAAAGTAAATTACCCTGACGGGTTTTATGGCTCTGTTGGCCAGTGAAAATACTAAGGTAAACTAATAAAACAAAACGACTATCTATCTATAAAAAACTACTATGTAGATTTGCTACTTTATTTATATTTAATATATAAATACCACACAATCTTATTTATATACAATATTTGTGTACATATACACGGTTTGTGTAATCCTTGTGAAACTGAAAATTGTACTATTGAAGCAGAGTTTAAGTAACACATGAAAGATAAAGAAAATTGTTCTGTAACTAATTAATAACACTAACAACAAAATGAATGAATATGATTTATGATGATATAAATAAAATGACCAAAGCATTTTAAGTTTGATTTTTTTAATCATTATCCATTCAATAAAATAAATAAACCAATAAAATAAATTGCCCTGTTGGTGATCAACAACCAAAAAGATTTGTGATTTTTGTTTTCCTATATAATAAATGCTCCAGTAGCTTGTTTTCCAAGCATAAATCTATGACACACACTTCACAGAATAGAAAAAAGAAAATTATGATATTACCTGAATAAATTCAAGCAATTTCGATAATTCAAAAGTGAATTGTAAGAACCAGAAAGAGAAATATGATCCGTTATGATGTTATGTGATTCAATACACAGAGAATGAAAGCAACTCCAATCATATGCAATTGATACAACAAATTCAAATGTTTGAGACAACTCAGAACACAAAGATATTTGTCTTATGTTTAATATATCATATGGACCATAATAACCAGAAATAATGAACTATGCCATGAACATAAAGAAGAAAGACATCAAATCATATATATAGATGAACAAACAAAATCTAATTCAATCAATATATGTTTTAAGCTTCGAAAAATATGAAAGGTAACACGACTAATAAATAATCACATTAAACAATTTACTGTCTAGACGAAATCCATCAAGCAAACTGCCTTTTCATATCTTTCCTTCCAAAAAAAAAATCTTATTCCATCCTCTAGGGTTCTGATCCCCAATACTAGAGCCATAAGTTCAACAAGGAAAAATGATACGACAGTGAAACACTTATGACGCAAGGGAAAACATGGTGATAACCCAAGAACAACAATAGAGGTCGAATAACCATACCTGTTGATGATCACCAATTCAAATATGTGCCGACATTCCACCATTATTTTCCACTCCGTGACCTGATAATTTTTTTCAGAAAACATAGGATAGGGAAGTTCATACCTCACAAACTAATGAAACCCTCACATCCTATCATGACTGTTGTCCCTATTTCGAGGAAATTTCACATAGGATGATAATTCATGAGAATTCTGAGAAGGGCAGGTGGTCACTACTGATCGTTTAAGTGGTGAAGTGAAAAGGGTAAGTGTCGCAGGGAGATATATTTTGATTACAGCATACCTTATGACTTGTGATAATTTAAACAAGGCTTACCATTAATCTATTGATACCAAGTTTATGGGTTCACGCAATATGAGGCCCTTGTTTGCAATTTTTTGGTTTAACTCTTAGTGAGCCTATTTGATAAGACTACTTCTTAGGGATATTGTTCATGACCTCTAGATTAGAAAAATAAATCGACAAGTCTTCCTTCTATGCATAGATCAACTGAAGCAAACATACCAAAATTGCAAACAAAAGAAAAAGATTAAGAGGTTTTGTTCGGATGCTTGCAAGAGATAGAGGTCTCAATTTCATGCCCAACGGTCATGGAATTGAAATAAAAAAGTAATCAAAAAGTCATACGATCATGTTCTCGTAATAATAAAATCCAAATTCAACAATCACACCTTCACAAAAGAGACCCAGTCAATCTGATGCAAATAGATCTGTTGGAAAACAAGTTTAAGAAGTGATTTTGTGTTTCAAAGGGAAATGAAAACAAAATGCTAGTTGGGTATCCAACAAGTAGAAGACACGGAAAAAAATATTCAAGAATATATGAAACCTTGGAAGATCGACAAGAAAAACACTGATCCCATATGATTGAGGTGTAAAGTAAGATCATTAATCAACCTATTTTTATTTTAATTGATTCAATAGCAAGCCATAGTTACATTGATCCTAAAGTAGTGGAAAATTTTCATTTGAAGAAGAGTAAGCTTGAAAAATCAAGTTTGGTTTAGCTAGCCACTGGAACCAAAAGAAGGATTAATGAGACAGTCAGAGGCTATCCAATAAATTTGAATTGGAATGGATTGGTTGGAAAAAAATCATGCTATCCTAGATTGCCACAACAAGACATTCACATGCCTTGATGAAGAAGGAAAATAGAGCATTGTGAAAGGAATTCCAAGATTCATTTCTATAAGGGAGAATTCAACCTTACAACTGAAGAGATGTTTCAGGAAAGGATGTCAATTATATGCAGCTTGTGTGGAGAAGCCAGAAAAGACCAAAGGGTCAAGTCTCAAAGATTATTCAATATCACAAGAGTTTGAAGATACATTCCAAGAAATACCAGGATTACCACCAAAGAGGGATATAGTTTTCTCTATTGATTTAGTACTAGGAGCTTCCCCAACATCAAAAAATCCTTAGCGAATGAGTACACTATAATTAAAATAATTACAAATGTAGCTGGAATAATTGTTGAAGAAAGGGTACATACGCCCAAGTGTTTTACCTTTGCGAGCACCAATACTCTTTGTTAAAAATAAGGATGGAACATTGAGGTTGTGTATTGACTTTAGACAACTGAATAAATCCATTGTGAAGAACAAATACACTTTACCCATAATTGATGACCTCTTTGATCAACTAAGAGGAGAAAATAGATTTTTAAAGATATACGTGAGATCAGGATACCGCTGGGTAAGAATCAAGAAAAAAGACATTAGTAAGACAACCTTTAGAACAAAGTATGGACATTATGAATTTGTAGTGGTGCCATTTGGATTGACCAATGCACCAACTGTCTTTATGTTCGTGATGCATGACATATTCAAAAATTATTTGGATCAGTTTGTCATTGTATTCTTGGATGACATACTTATCTATTCTAAATTAGAATAAGAACATGAACATCACTTGAGGTTAGTACTAGAAGTACTAAGGGAACATCAACTTTATTCCAATCTTAATAAGTGCTCTTTTTACTAGGAGCAAATCCAATATTTGGGGCACATTATTTTAGAAGAAGGTATAGCAGTAGATCTAGAGAAGATTGAAGTTGTTAGAGGATGGCCAACACCCATGAATGTTTCAGAAGTCAAATATTTCATGGGATTAGATGGATGCTACAAGAGATTTATAAAAGGTTTCTCTAAGTTTTTTCATCCCATCACTTCTTTACAAAAGAAGGGAATTAAATTTGAATGGACAAGGGAGTGTGAAGAAAATTTAATTTGTTGAAGGAATTACTTACTAGTGCACCTATTTTGAAGATTGTTGACCTAGATGAGAGTTTTGTGGTATGTATAGATGCATGCAAATAAGGACTTGGTGGAATCATCACTAAAAATGTACATGTCATTAGTTATGAGTCTATAAATCTTAAATAACATGAGATGAATTATGCAATAGTTCATGCATTGGAGATGTGGAAACATTATTTTAATGGGGAAGAAATTTGAATTAAGAATAGACCATAGTGGTCTAAACTATCTATTTGAGAAACCAAATTTAAATGTCAGGAAGACAAGATGGTTGTAATTCTTAAGTGGTTATGACTTTGACATCAAGCATATCAAAGGAAAAGAAAATAAATTTTTTGATGCACTCAAAATAAGGGTACATCTCATGCATGATACAACCATTAGTATGCATTAGTCTGATTTAAGAGCATAATTTTGGATGCTGCTGTTACATACCAACATTACCTACAGATAAAACAAAGTTTGTAGCAAGAAAATGTACAACATAAATTTAAAGGATATGAGATGGAGGAAGATGGAGTACTTATGCATAAAAACATAATTCATGTTCTTAGTTCTGGAGAACTTAGTAATTTGGTATTAAAATAAATGCATAATGTTCCATATGTTGGACATCCCGGTTACCAGAAAAACATTGCAGCAATAAAAAGCCAATGCTTTTGTCCAGGAATGAAGAAGGATGTTTGTGATTACATTTCCAGATGTATGGAATTCCAGAGAGTGAAAGTCGATCATAGACACCCAACATGTTTTCTACAACCATTACCAATTCTAGAGAAGAAATGGGAAGTGCTAACCATTGATTTTATCACTAAGTTTCCCAAGATATCAAGGAAACATGATTCAACAATGGTAGATGCAGATAAATTGACAAAGGATACTCATTTTGTTCCTATAAAAATGAATCATACAACAACTAATATTGTAGATATTTACATGCGGGAAATTGCTAGGTTGCATGGAATACCTAAAGAAATTGTCTCAGGCAGATATTCCAAGTTTACTTAAAATTGTTGGAGGTGATTGTTTAAAGGATTTGGTACAAAAAACTTTATCGTAATATGGGAAGAGAAAGAGGGTAAACCAAATGATTGAAGACATGTTGAGAATGTTTGTGATGGATAAGCCATCTAAGTGGGAAGATTACTTGCATTTGCTTGATTTTTCCTATAATAATGGCTATCAAGCTTCATTGAGGATGAGCCCATTTGAAGCTTTGTATGGTAGAAAATGCAATACTCTAGTGAGTTGGGAAAACCCAACAAACATAGTAGTACTTGGGCCATAATTTCTCAAGGATATGGAATACTAGATGGTTAAAATTAAGTAGAATTTGAAGGTAGCACGAGATAGACATAATATTTATGTAGATAAGAACATGAAAAATAGAGAATTTAAAGTGGGAGAGCATGTGATTTTGAAAGTGAAGCCCAAGAAGAGCTCGTTGAAGTTGGGAAACTGTAAAAAGCTAGCAGCTAGATTCTGTGGTCCATTTGAAATATTGGATAGAATAGGGCCAATTGCATACATGCTTGCATTTCCTGCTTCCATGAGTGTGCATAATGTGTTTCATGTCTCTTTGATGAAAAAGTATGTACATGATCCTAACCATATTATTGAATGGAATTTTATCCTATTCATAAGATTGGTAAAGGTTCAATGGACCTTCTATTGTCCTGAAGATGCTACTTGGGAGCATGAAGATGCCATACAAGCATAATACCCGTGAATTTTTGAAGAATTTTAAAATTTTGATTTCTGTTTTGTATATGCACTGAGGACAATGCCAAAATAAGGGAGAGGGGAATGCAATACCTCGGTTTTGAGTCCCTATATTAATAATGTATTTTGTTTATTTGATGACAGTTCAGAGTGCCCGAAGAATTGAAAGGGGCCAGAGTGCCTAGGAGATGTAATACTTTGAATATTGTTAATAATAAAATACATTGATAGCTGTGAGAAATACAAGGACAAGAGTTATAGGGGGCTATGATTCCACAAGAGAGGGGGAAGCTAAGGGGATAATCCTTTATATTTTTTAAATTATTTTATTTTACCCACCTTTGAATTTTAGAGAGAAGAGGGGGTTATGTGGGCTTCTTAGGGGGAGGCCATGCTATGCATTTGATTATAAAAAACCTATTCTTGATTGTGTTTGGGGTTCGAAATTCATTGTTACTCAAGTCGTTTTGGATTCATTCCTATCTCATTCACTCTTCTTGCTCATTCTTGGTTTGGCATGGAGAATGGAAAACAAATTGTTGAAGGTAATGAGCCATGGTTGGTTGGCTATAAGAATTACTGGTGTATTCCAACAATTAATGGATGCCTGTTTGCATGATATTGTTGACACTTGTGAAAAGACCATGCACAACTAAGAATCCTTGGAGTTTCCAGCATTGATATTTCCTAACCAGTAGCACAGAGAGACCTGAAAATATGTGGAACAATCTGAGGGACTGCATTGCAGATAAGGGGGTTCATCTCTTTGGGTTGTGGAGGATAAATGGGGAAGAGAGATGGAAGACTATGACTGTTGTGTGGTTGAAAAACCTGCGAGAGCTTGATTGTTGTCTGGTTTGGGAAACTGAGTGTCGGTCTTAGACCCGCCCTTGTGGATTCATAGCCTCGACTTGGGGGTGGCATGTTGCAGAGAGTTTATGTGCAACATAGCCTAATTTTGGGTGGAACGTCTGACGTCTATAGCCAGTTGGTGTAGTTAAATTTTAAAGATAAGTTCTATGTCATGCATTTATCTGCTTGTATATTTATTTCCGCAGTGTATTAAATATTATCTCTGTGATGTGCTTATGCTATGTATGTTTTTGGTTATTGCTTTGCATGAAATGTTTAAAGTTTATTTTATGGATATGCATGGTTCTTTGTGAATGAATGTGTTTATTTCTTGCCTCTTTATTAATTAATTGGTATAAAAAAATGAAATCAGTCCAAGAAGTGGATTTTAGAAGTAACTGAGTAATGGGTACGTATCAGATCAATATTAGAGCAACAACAATAGATAAATCTTTTGGTTTGTTGATCTAGGTGGTTATAGTCATTGAGAAAATCAATCAAATTTTGGGTATATGCTTTTCCTAATTGATTACAATCTTACATATGAAAGACTTGTATTATCAATAAAATCCAACTTTCCATTGTCCAATTTTTTCAAGAAATATGAAACATGTTGAGAACCAACTCCAAATATACCTTTCAAGAATCTCCTGTGAGGAAGAGCGATAAGCACATCTAATTGCATACTGATGGATGTTATATCCATATGTTCTTTTTGAAATCATTGACTCAATTTATTTAATTCAATAAGAACATTAGCAAGTAAATGAATACAAAACTGAGCTATAAATATTGTTCCCATTTCATACATCTTTGTATCGTCATGTTTTCATTCTTGTAATGATGCTGGCATGCTTTTAACAAGCTTGTTCATCACCTATCCCTTAGAAAGCCATCAGATTTGATGAATTTGAAGTAGATATAGCTTGTCATTTTGAAATAAGTATAAAAAACTCTTAAATTCTCCATGCCTCTTTGTAGAATTTTCTAGCCATGGATATATTTTATTGGCCAACTTATCAATATAATTAAACTTTAGAAAATAATTTGGAGCATCTGTTATAGCTAAGGCCTCATGATGTGCTACACAATGAATACATAACAATTCAGGCACTTCTCAGGTACTTCATGAAGCAACTTAGAAACCATACCTTCATGAGTACCTCTCATAGATGAAACTCCATTTGACTCAAATCCTACCATTTGATGTTTTGATAACTTCATCTCAGATAATAATCTTGAGAGTGCTTAATAAATGGATTGTGCAATGTTGTATTTGATTTTAGAAGTCAAATAAATATTGTCATGCGTGACCCTCTCCTCCGTCCATTAGATATGTAATATATACAATAAAGTGTTGCTCCATTGTTTTATCTATGCTTTCATCAACCAAAATGGAATAAAAAGGGCTACAAAAAATTTCTTCCTTTATCTTTTCCCAATAAACCTCTTTTGTTGCAAGTAAAAACTCTTTACCATATGTAATATTAACATATGAATAATATTCATTTGTAAATGTCATATTGGGAATTCCCTTATACCTGTGCAAGTCACATCAATCTTTTTACATTTTTAAAGTAAATCTTTTATAGCCACAAAATACATAGTTTCCATAACACTAATTATTCTAGATTTTTCAACATCTAGGATAAATTCAACATGCTTTGTGATGGGTAAACATGGTTGCCTCAATTCATAGTCTAATAGTTGAATTGAGCATTATGAGTCTCAGATGATGAACATACATTAATCCACTTAATTGGATTGTGCTACTACCTCCACTTGCAAATGATGTATCTCATTTGAATTTGTTATCCCCAATTCCTAGGGATAACTAAGGAGATGATGTATCGAGGCCCTCAGGTTGCAAACATGGAGTATTGAGAGATAATTTGACCAACAATGTCCACTTGCACAGACAAAGACCCACCTCACCACCAAAGTCTAGGTTCATCACGACGATATCCACCACATCATCTGGCTTTCGTAAGACATTGGGTCTTTCTCCATGAGGTACAAGCTAGGTATCATGGTGAGTATCATTTCAATATTTGAGGCATTTTAGTTTGTTGCATATATAACTACTTTTGATTATGTAATGTTTTCTTGGAAATTGTGCTCTTTGCCCTATTTGACTTTGGTGGTTGACATTGCGCCCTTGTAAGTGGGTCACCCTTAGGGATATGTTTTCTACTGGGAGGTCCTCTTGATGAGTCATTGTGCCATTCCCAACCATACTTGTCACTTTACACACTTCATCCCCTCATCTCCTTACCTTTTGGGATTTTTGGGTATACTGACCCAAAAAGGGATTGTCCCTCATCTCATGGGAAAAAGGGGTTGAAGGCTCAAAGGGTTGTAGATGGAAAAAGATAAAATCCAATCATGAATCTTCTAGAAACTCACCCAATGATCCCAAGGATAATGAAATGTCTCTCATAAGAAACTGATGGGACCCATAAAAACTAACTAATACAAAATTCCAACTAAGGTGGAGCATGTGTGGGAACTCTTTTTCATGCTTAGGTAGAAGCCCCACACATGAATTCAACTTGAGGAAGCATGATGTGACCAAGGTAGAGTTAAGGCGGTCATTGTTTTTCATGCTTAGGTAGAATCCCGACCTTGGATTCAACTTAGAAACATCTTAAAAAGACAAAAGGCAATAAAAAGGCTTGGAAAAAGGTTGCATAGAAAACGAAGGTGCAACACACCCTCTACAAAGGCACCCATAAATGAGATACTACGATCCCTTATATTTCATGAAACCCCATTCCCAAAAGTATTGCCCTTATCCATGTCATCTCATCCACATGACCTAGAGAGGGGTCCACTTGGGAAACACTCCTAAACTTGAGGTACGATTCACCCAATAGGTCGCTTTGTCAACCCTTCCATACTTAAGCTTGGAAAATTGCATAGGGTATTTGAGCACTTGTTAATTTTGATGAGATGGTTTGGGTGTACATGCTTAGATGACTCTTTTTATTGATTTGATTTACTCATCATCACACATTTGACTTGAGATCCTTGAAGGGCGTATTCATTGTCTTTGTAGGACCTAGTTGGTGGACAATTTTGGAAGAAAAATCCTAGCTTGGGATTCCTTGGGGCTTGAAGCCCATAGGTTGAATACCATGGCCCACATACTGAATGATGATGCTGGCATTTAGAGGTCTAAGGAGATACCATGGAGGACATAGCCCAATGATTTTCTCTTGAGGCTAAAACATCACTTTTGAGGATCTTGACATGACCCTAGGGCTAGGGTTGTGGTGGTGGTTAGGAATGTGTTGATGGGAGAAGGATTGAATTGGAAGAGGAATAAATAGTGCATGAGATGGAGGACCTATAAGGACCAACAAATTCCTCTCTCCACTCCAATGATTTTCAAGAAGTGCCAAAACGTAACCCTTTGGAGGGATGATGTCACATTAGGGTTTCTTTATGTTCATTTTTAAAGTTAAATTTGATTTTTTTAATGTAAAGGGGAAAAGTAAGGGTTGTTGACCCATTACTTTGTGGTTTACCCTAAAATTAAGTGGACAAGCACTTTTAGGAGGATTTTTATAAATAGAGAATCAAACTCTTGTGATTTTATCATGGCTCTCCCATTGTGAGAAGAGTAGTGGTTGAAATTTGTGCCCTACTTGGGAAATTTGGTATCTCTCTACTTGTGAAAATGATTTTTGGTGATATCTCTGGGTGAATGATTGAGCTAAGGTGGCACACACCTCTTGGAGACTTCTTTTCTTGCTTATGAATGGCAATTTTCTTGGTGAATTAGGGTTTGTTCTTGCATCTCTATTGGAATTGGTAAGGAAAATATGCAATTGTTAATTTATTTATTTTATTTATTTATTTATTTTTTATGGTTATTGTTGGTTGAAAACCTAGGAGGAGTATAATTGCATACACGCTCCATCGAGATTCATCTCATTTTCTAGTTTACAAGTATTTTATTGCAAGGTTTTTTTGAGGAGTACAAGGGTGTACACCCTCCTTGTTTTACCTTAGTTTGATTTGCATACCCTAGTGAGTAAGAGGGATTACACCCCTAGGTATTTTGTTGATCTAAATCATGCTTTCAAGACTCCATTCACTCAAATTTTAAAGGCACTAATCTCAAATTTGTATTGGAGAAATAAATCTTTTTCTTTGGTAAACATGATTTAACGAGATATTGATATTGTTCAAGTTGGAATCTATTGTTGATGATTTGAGGTTTCTAAAGCCTCTAGGGTGGCTTGATATACTTAGTCTTCTTGGAGCTATATATGAAAAAAATCTACAGCCATTAGGGATGCAAAAAATAGTCTCTTACTTTGATTATAACTTGCATTTCAACCGTCAAAATTTGCTGGCAAACTGTCGTAATAATCTACTAGTCTCAACACACTTTTTGGGTGGTTTACTTGCTTGCTTTGTGGTTGAAATTTTATGCTGTAGTAATAGTTTGATAAAACCATAAGGATGATAATATATCTCTGCAATACTTCTTTATAATAGCCTTATTTCATTTCTAAATTCTTATGCTTTTATACTTGAGTTATACTAGTACTTGCTAACTTATTTCTTGATTCATTTACTAGACTTTTAGCATCATATTCAACAGATTTAACTATCATTTATTTTCTGATATATATTATTGTTGACTTCTGAAAATAGGGACAACAATCTTAACTTGCTTGTCCATTGGAATATTGGTCTTGTATCTTGTGTTTTCTTGTGTCTCGGGTAGGTACAACAACTCCTTGCAAGTACTCAAAGACATGGAAAATATTAACCACTTTCGAGAATATTTTCCAAGACATATTCCACTTAAAATCTTGACCTATAGGGGAATCACTTCCATATTTTCATTTTTCATCCAAATCCCCCTAGGGTTACCGAATATTCCCCCCCTTTGTTGGATTCTTCTTTCACTAAATCTAGGGGAAGGTTTATCTGAAGTGACAATGGGTAAAATATCCCACCTTTTTCCGCATCTAGTGGATTGGGTTGGGATTTGACCAACTTACAGTTTGCACGATAACATTTTGGTGCCATTGTCGAGGAGGATTTTGAATCCTCTTTTGTTCCTTGACGACACTTTGGAAATCTTGCCTCCCAAATCCTTTACCCATATCTTTCCTGGTGACTCCACTTGAAGGATGTTCCCCTTCCACCCTTGATGAGCTCTTCTTGAAGATCATGTGGTGAATCCACCTTCCAAGAACCCACCTTTACTTGTTCCCCCCTTTCCATCCTTTGATGATCCTTGATCTCATCTGGAAACTCCATTGATATGTATTTTCAGTTAATGGAATGATGGCACCATGGGATGAACCCTCATCCAGAAGTTGTCATGCCTTGAGGAGGGAACTTTAACAAATGGGAACAGAAAAAGATGTTGATGAAGCTACTGAGGAACTGGTGAATCTTGTAAAAGAGTTATTTCAAAAATTTGCTGAAGAATTGGCCCTTGAGGATGAAGAAATGCTTGAAGGAAAGATCTATGAAGAAATTTACCAAGAAGATCCCAATGAAGTTTCTCATGAGGAAGATCCGGACAAGACATTTGATGACGATAAAGTTCTTATATTTTCCCTTCCATTTGATGAAGACATCCAAGCCTTTGTTCCTCTTGCACATCAAGAAGATAACATAATGAGTTATGACCCTTTTGAATATCTTGATGATCCTTTATTCCATGAATTTGGAAGTGAAGAGGCATTAGAGGATCCATTGGATGCGACATATCCTTTTGGAAAAAAGTAAACAAGGCGCTCTGTATTAAGGATCAAGCCCGTTATGATGAAGAGGTGATGGAGGGGCATGTCCATGAAGAGAAAGAGGAACTATGATGAGGTACAACATGTTGAGAAATCTCGTAAGACATTGTTATCTTTTCTCCCGCTTGATGAAGGTGAGGATATCTAACTGTTCTTTCCTCTTTCACATGAAGTTGAAGAAGAAACTAATATCAATGATGAAGAATATGAAGATCCAGCTAAATCTGCCCTAGCCTTTGTTCTTCCTACAAACGAAGACAAAGAGATGGTCATTTTAAGCCATACTGATGGTCTTATGAAAGAACCCTTAGATATGGTTGATGAGCATATAAAAAATTTCATACAGACTGGGAGACATAGATGGGATTTTAGTCATTTCATTTTTGATAGAGACCCCATTTATGACATTGAGGGTAGCTCTCAAGCAAAAGGGGTTGAGTTGTAATCTTTAGAAGATTGGTCTTCATGGATGTATGATTTATATGTTTGGAAACTTGATGATGCTATCGTTATAGATTTGTTACGTCCATTCGAGGATGAACTGCTACAACATTTTTAGGGTGATTTTAAGTCATCCCTTGGGAGTTGTGATGAAGATACTTTTGGGGATGCATAATTGTTCTATGAGTAATTTCAACCACCTTCATCCTCAATTTTAGATGAACACTAGGACATGGCCATCCCGGAGGAATCAAATGATCACTCTACAAAGAAAAAGTATATTCAACTTGGGGATTTTTACGAGGATTCACAGATGAAGAGACAACATTTTTCTAGACCTGAGCCTGTCCCTTACCTCATTTCTTCTTCTCAGGAAAATCATGGGGTCTTCTTGGGATATCTCATGTATTCTCCATCTTCAGGAAGCAACAATCATTCTAATAGGGATGAATATGAGACATCATCCACATATGGTAGCCCTCTTTAGAGATGGATTGATTGAGCTTGTAGATATCCTTTCAGGAAGGATTTATGGGATGATTAGAATCACAACTGATCTTTTCAGAAATATTTCTTCCCTGCCACCCATCTCCATGAGTTTCATTTTATGATTGATTATATGTCCATTTATTCTCATGCTTGTTATGTGCTTAACTTATCTTTGTTGTATTACATAATTAAGCACATGGGGAGATACCTTGATGAGATGATCAGTTGGTTGCACTAATTGTATGACTTCACCTGACATTTCAAGACTAAATCTTCAGAGCCCAGGCCCCAGGTAAGTAGGTAGGTCATCTTGCTTTCCTTGAATTTTAATTTTTATTGCTCATGGTAGTTTAATTGCATTTAATTTTTCATTTTTCTCTACTTTCATTTTTCTTTCATCATATTACATGCTTAGTTTAGAAATTTATGAAAAAATGTAAAATTTTATTTCTAGATTAGTTGTTATTTTGATATTTGATATATATGGACAAAGGATGATAGAACCACCCTATATTTTATAGTTTTATGTTTCAGTCTAGGAACATGTCCACTAGGATATGCTACGATTCTCATGCACTCTATGATGAGTACATGTCCCCAATTAGGAGCCAGATGTTATCCATAATTCATAGGGAGAACTAAAGAGATGATGTCTTGAGGCCTTCAGGTTGTAAACATGGAGTATCGAGAGACAACTTGACCAACAATGTCCACTTGCACAGACAAAGACCCACCTCACCACCATAGTCTAGGCTCATCACAACGATATCCACCACATCAGCTAGCTTCCATAAGACATTGGGTTTTTCTCCATGAGGTACAAGAAATGTATCATGGTGAGTGTCATTTCAATATTTTAGGCATTTGAGTTTGTTTCATCTATAACTATTTTTGATTATTTAATGTTTGCTTGGAAATTATGCTCTTTTCCCTGTTTCACTTTGGTGGTTGACATTGCACCCTAGTAAGTGGGTCACCCTTAGGGATAGTTTTTTTTTCTATTGGGAGGTCCTCTTGATGAGTCATCATGCCATTCCCGGCCATACTTGTCACTTTACACACTTCATCCCCTCATCTCCTTACATTTTGGCATTTTCGGGTATACTGAACCAAGAAGGGTTTGTCCCTCATTTCATGGGAATAAGGGGTTGAAGGCCTAGAGGCTTGTAGTTGGAAAAAGATAAAATCCAATCATGAACCTTCTAGGTGCTCTCCCAGGGATGCCGAGGAAAACGAAATGCCTCTCATAAGAAACTGATGGGACCTGTAAAAAATAACTAATACAAAATACCAACTAAGGTGGAGCACGTGTGGGCATTCTTTTTCATGCTTAGGTAGAAGCCCTACACATGAATTCAACTTGGGGAAGCATGATGTGACCAAGGTAGAGTCAAGGTGGGCACTGTTTTTCATGCTTAGGTAGAAGCCCCACCTTGTTTTCAACTTGGAAACATCTTAAAAAGAAAAAAGTTAATAAAAGGGGTTGGAAAATATGCAATTGTTAATTCTTGTTGCTTTTTTTTCATGGTTATTGTTGTTTGAAACCCTAGGAGGAGTATAAGTGCATACACCCTCCATTGTGTTGTTTTTCTTCATATGAGATATAATTTATATATTATTACAATGATGAGTGTTCCATATATAGGGAACATATGGTGACCATCCATGAAAGGATGCGTCCCTTCAATAATCAATAACTATTTATTATTATCATTTACTTATTACATATGATATTTAGTAATCAATAATTATAGTATTAATTATTATTCTAAGAGATTTTTTTCCCGATGTTGTCCAAACATCAACACTCCCTCTCAACGAGGGAGACATTCTGCATCATGCCAATCTTGTCTTTGAAGTATACAAACTTCACCCTAGACTCATGAAACTTGTCTGTCAATCTTGGGAGACATCTCTCTCCCACTTGATTTGAGGAGAAACTCCTTCTACGACTCTCCCTCTAAGCCAATTAACTCTCTCTAAGATCAGGATCAATCTGGGTCTGCATGTAATTGCATATAGAATCTTGAGTCTTTATCATTCCTTGTCATTTCACCATGACTAGGAAAAATACCACACTAGGACATTTCACCACATGTGCACACCTTTGAGTGAATGTTATCATGATGTTAACTGACATGTGGAAATCACTTCAAGCACCTTGAGTCCATATTATTCCTTGTCATGATCAAGGAAGGACTGCGTCTTGGCCCATTTACCACAAGTGCACCTTTATGATAAATTTATCCTATCTCCCTTGGTCTGCAACCCAATCTAGGAGAAGTTCCACTCGATGGTGAAACATCAAAACTTCCTCTTAGATAGGGAGGTATCTTTCCATAGTAGTACAAAACTACTTTCCAGAGACACGTAGTCTCTGCCAGTGGTACACAACCACCATAGTAGCAAAAGGTTTGTCACACATGGCACTCCCATGTGGACTTCTAGAGGCTACACCCTCTAAAAATACTAGGGTCAACTCCCATAGTGTGCGACGTCAAGGGTCAATTCCCTTGACATTTCCTCATGTTCTCTCCACATGGGGCATTGGTATATAATCCCAAATGCACTTATCCCTTCTCGAATAAGTGTCCTCACAGATCAACTCAACTCAATTCACATTGGAGTATGATTTGGAGAATGTTTGTCACACATGGCACTCCCATGTGGAATTCTAGAGGTTACACCCTCTAGAAACACTAGGGTCAACTCCCATAGTGTGTGACATCAAGGGTCAACTCCCTTGAAATGCCCTCATGTACTCTCCACATGGGATGTGTCCTCATGTGCTCTCTACAAGGGACATTGGGATATAATCCCAAACACACTTATCCCTTCTCAGACAAGTGTCCCACTTATCCCTTCTCGGATAAGTGTCATCATAGATCAAATCAACTCAGTCACATAGGAGTACGATCTGGAGAATGTCTCAGGAATCTACAAACATCAACACTCCCTCTCAGCGAGGGAGGCATTCTCTGCCACACTAAGTCTGTCACAGAAGTACTTGAACTTCATCCCGGTTTGGTAAGAACATCAACAACCTTCTCATCTGTAGGAAGGTACAACACCAATACTTCCTTCCTCTACACCATGTCTTGGATGTAATGGTACTTGATATCAATGTCATTTGATTTGTCATGAACCACTAGATTCTCTGAGATCTTCACACAACTTTGGTTACCATAATGAACGATGGTGGAATCCAGCACATGTTTGGATAAATATGTAAGGATCTTGCGAAGCCACACTACTTCATGGAATGACATACTTAATGCAATGTACTCTTCTTCTGTTGTGCTCAAAGCCACATAAGTTTGTTTCTTGCTACATCGGGAAACATGGAAGATCCCAAAGTGAAGCAACACCCGAAGGTGCTCTTTCTGTCCACTAAACTCCCTTCCAAAGAAGATTCAATATATTCCTGCCATATCATATCAATACTGGAAGTATATCTTAGACCATGTCCAACTGTGCCTCACAGGTATCTCAACACATGCTTCACAACAATCTAGTGTGTCAATCTCAACTGACTCATAAAATGGATAAGTGCACTCATTGCATAGAAAATATTTGTTCTGGTGTTAACTAGATACATCAATGATCCAATCAGTTGTATGTACAGATTCAGATCAATTTTGTCAGAATCAGAAGAAGACACACTTAGTTTTTTCAGATTCGTCACCATTGGTGTAGCCACGGGCTTCAAGTTCGACATCCCAAACTTCTTCAATATCTCAACTGTGTACTTCCCCTGACTCAGGAAGATCTCATCAGTTCTATACCACACCTCTAGTCCCAAGAAGTAGTGCATCATACCAAGTTACCTCATTTCAAACTTAGAGGCCAACACATACTTGCATTCAACAATAAGGCTCACTATACCGGTGAGGAATAAATCATCAACGTAGAGGACCAAAATCAGGGACTCACCATTAACATTCTTATAGTACAATATGTGATCAACAACACTTTTGTTGAAGCCCAAAAATCATCAGGTGTCCATCAATCCTTACATACCAAGCTTGAGGTGGTTGCTTGAGTCCATACAAGGCCTTCTTCAACTTGCACACATGATACTCCTTCTCATGTATCGCGAAACCATCTGGCTTCTCGATGTATACTTATTCCTCAATATCTCCATTGAGAAAGGTTGTCTTTACATCCATCTGATGTACTCTTTAACCCATGGATGCTGCAGGGGAAATAATAATCTATATAGAAGTGTATCAAGCAACAAGAGAAAATGTCTCCTCATAATCTATTCCCTCCACCTGAGAGAATCCTCTAACAACAAATCTCATTCTGTGCCTCTCAATCCTCTCGTAAACTATGTTTTATCTTGTAGATCCATTTGGAATTCACTACAGAATTCCCCTCAGGTCTCGGAACAATATCCCACACATCATTCTTCATGATGTATTGATACTCCTCCATCATGAAACCTCTCCATATTGGATGACTAGTTGCCTCCTCATAATAGGAAGGCTCAAAATGAATGATGTGGCTCATAGCTGGGACATAGCATGAATATCTCTAAGGTATCTTTCTCACTTGGAAGGTACCATGAGGAGCTACATATCCTTCTGCCTCCTGCAGAGTCTGATGAGCCCATGTAGGTCTCTTCCGAACTACTACAATATCTCTGGGAACATCAACTGCAGATACCGGATCAACATGATCAATTGGATCAATTTGATCAATCTCCATGTGAGATCCTCTATATCTCTTTAAAGGATACCTCCTCCTCAAAGGTAACATCTTTTCTCATCTCATTCTGTCTCTGACCAGGGATGTAGATCCGGTATGCCTTCGAAGACTCATTGTACCCCAAAAATGTACCCTTTCTTCCTGAAGGGTCTAGATTGATCCTTTTCTCCTTAGGTACATGAATGTATACTGGACACCCAAACATCTTGAAGTGTCCAACCTTAGGCTTCACTCCGGTGAAGGCGTCCTCGGGAATCATTTTCCTCAAATTATTATGAGGACTTTTTTTCTAAACATACACTACAGTCATAAGCATATAAGCATAGGTAAACTCTGATAAGCATAGGTAAACTCTGATCATGCTAAGTCATCTCAGACCATACTTGATATATCGAGGTTCCCTCATGAAACCAATGTCTTAGGAAGCTGAAAAACATCAACACTCCCTCTGGAGTTGGAGGTGAATCCTCCTCTATCTCTTCTTCCTCTCACACTGAAGGTAGCTCTTCCTTCTTATCTGGAGGTAACTCAATCTATGCTCCCTCTGGATGTAGTATCACCTCCCTCTCTAGGAATTCCTCTACATACACTGGAACTACTACCATGCCTGTTTCCTCAACATATCATGGATCGACTCATGTACTGGGACTGCTACACCTTCTCCCCTTGAGTCTCATAATATGTTTTCCTCCTCTACTGGATCTACCATAGTTTTTCTACAATCGGTCTTGAATCGCTATATTCATGATCATTGGAACTGTCTCTGCTATCTGGCATGGTCCCGTCTTGGGAGGTACATTGCTCCTAGAGACTTCCTGTCTCTGAGCATCACATCTGAAAATGTCTCTCCTTGATATCATGTTGGAAGGTATTTCCCTCCATGTATTCTTCCCGCGACCATAATTATGGCTCCTTCTCAGAGCTATTACATGTGACCTTCCTAGAACAAGAAACAAGAACAACAAAAATCATCTCCTAGAGGAGATCAATTTATCTTGTGCATAACTATATACAATGACACTCCAAATAATATATCTTCTACTATGACCAACAAAAATCCATCATATAATCGATGTCATATGACTACCAACACACATCCTACATATATTCAATGTCATATGGCTACCAACACACATCCATCATATACTCGATGTCATACTACTAACCATGTTGATTTTATAGTGTTAAATTAAACAAGCACAATTTTCTGCAAGTGGTAATTACTTCCAATGATATACGATATTACTTTAGTAAACACTAGAACATCAATAAGTAACTCAGAAAATTTCAACTTTTTAGTCTCTTCCTTAGATCACTTATCCCACGTGTGAGAGAGAAAAAATATGTGTGTCTATTGTTGTGTCTTTCAAGTGTCTTTTTATAGTAATATTAGATCGATCCAAAATAGACACATCTCTTTGAAAAATTAAATTTAAAATTAAATTGTTCCTCCATAATTCGTGGGATTATTTGCATAAATATAAGTAGAAGTAAATATGCAGTACATTCCTCATATTTAGATAATTAGACATTTTTACTAGAAATTACTACCCACCATAATTTATGGAATTCTTTCTATAATTTAGGTAGAAGTAAAAAGTAAATATGTTGTACATAGAKATTGTAACAACCCCATAAATTTAACACTCCCAACATTTTACTCTACTCTCATTTTCCTGGGCCCTCCTGTGAAGGAGTCAAGCCCAGTCCCACTCTGATACCATGTTGTYTTTTTTCATATGAGATATAATCGATATATTATTACAATGATGAGTGTTCCATATATAGGGAACATATGGTGACCATCCATGAAAGGATGTGTCCCTTCAATAATCAATAACTATTTATTATTATCATTTACTTATTATATATGATATTTAGTAATAAATAATTATAGTATTAATTATTATTCTAAGAGAATGTTTTCCTGATGTTGTCCAAACATCAACACATTGAGCTTCATCACATTTGCTAGTTTACAAGTCTTTTATTGCAAGGTTGGTAGGAGGAGTACAAGGGTGTACACCCTCTTTGTTTTACCTTAGTTTGATTTGCATACCTTAGGGAGTAAGAGGTTTTACACCCCTAGGGATTTTGTTGATCTAACTCATGCTTTCAAGACTTCATTCACCCAAAATTTAAAGGTACTAATCTCAAATTTGCATTGGAGAAATAAATTGTTTTCTTTGGTAAACGTGATTTAATGAGATATTGATATTGTTCAAGTTGGAATCTATTGTTGATGCTTTGAGGTTGCTAAAGCCTCTAGGGTGTCTTGATCTACTTAGTCTTCTTGGAGCTATAGCTAAAAAAAAGCTACAACCATTAGGCCTGCAACAAATACTCTCTTACTTTGATTATAACTTGCATTTCAACCGTCAAAAATTGCTAGCAAGCTGTCATAATAATCTACTAGTCTCAACACACTTTTTGGGTGGTTTACTTGCTTACTTTGTGGGTTGCAATTTTCTATTGTAGCAATAGTTTGCTATAGCCATAAGGCTGATAATATATCTATGCAATACTTGTTTATAGAAACCTTATTTCATTGCTAAAGTCTTATGCTTTCATACTTGAGTTATAGTAGTACTTGCTAGCTTATCTCTTGCATCATTTACTAGAATTTTAACATCATATTCAACAGATTTAACTATCATTTATTTGATAATATATATTCTTATTGATTTCTACAAATAGGGACAACAAGATTAACTTGCTTATCCATTGGATATTGGTTTTGTATCTTGTGTCTTGGGAAGGTACAACCACCCCTTGTAGGTACTCAAAGAATTTACAATTATTAACCACTTTTGAAACCCTTTTCCAAGACATATTCCACGTAGGATCTTGACCTGTAGGGGCATCACTTCCATATTTTGAATTTTCGTCCAAATCCCCCTAGGGTCACTCGGGATTCCCCCCCTTTGTTGTATTCTTCCTTCACTAAAGCGAGGGGAGGGTTTATTTGAGGTGAAAGTGGGTAAATATCCCATCGTTATCTCCATCCCATGTATTGGGTCAGGCTTTTCCCAACCTACAATTTGTGCGATAACATAATTTAACACACCATAAACACTTGATGTGCTCTTCACTATTTGAACCTATTATCAGATAAGCCCATTTGTGCATTAACTTCCATGCATGTTTGAATTATCTTTTGGGAGATAATCCTTTTCCTTTCTGATCTGTAAACTACCATGGATATTCCATTGGAATAGTTTGTCACAACAAATTTGATAAATATAACTGAAATCTACACTGTGAAGGTTAAATTCCTTTAGATTCCAAAATCTTTGGTTACTGATTTTCTGCTTATGCATGAAATATTTGAAATGAAAAAAATAGAGAAAAATAAAATAAAATCACACACCATACATAAAATAACACAATTTTTGTTATTTGGGAAATCATTACAGGAGAAAACCCATCTAGAAGGTGAGGCTGCTCTGCTCTCTTTTCTCTAGTATGGAAATAAAGCAAGTACAAATGAGAGGGCACTCTCTATGTGTTAAGAAGAAAATCTCTCTATGGTTAGGGTGAACCACAACAGATGAAAATGACTGCAGAAATCAACTCTATTCCAACGATATTCTATATAAACCAATGTGAAAGGGAGATAAGAAAGGGGCCTACCTCGTCCAGATGTTCGATGATGTCCACCGTTGATCACTTCAACCCAAAGCTATATACCTACAACCAATTCTCAACAAACAAGCAAAACAAGCATATGGTGGAAATACAAAAGGTCAGGACATTAGATAGCACAATCCATCAATATACATAACAAATATGCCCATGGATAATAATTCATATATTTGAAAGACATCAATTGTATGGGAAGAGAGTATTTCTATTAATAAATGATCAGTAGAAGTGGAAATATTACAAATTTTCGTGTCGGCACGGTTCGGAACCGAGAAACTGAGTTCCTTCCAGCTGGGCCTCCACCACTTCAATCCTCCACCAAAGGCAAGATCATATAAGGGAGATAATGAGGTTCTACATCAATAAGGGAAGAGATTGGGGGTTGAACACTGTGTTCAGACTTAAAGGAAAAAGGGATGCAGACTCAATATGAAGTAAATAATTTCTCCAGAGTAACTTTTCTCTCAAAGTTGAATTCTTTCTCCTCTTTCCACAGCTCGGAATTTCCTTCTTTATAGCCTTCAAAATGCAATTGAAGGGTTGAGTTAGAATGTTTCCAGTATATGGAAGGCCAAGGATCAAAGATATCTTGTCGTGACATGGAAAACCAACATTTAATTTTGATTTTCTAGAACAAATCTCGATGTACGCAGGCTGTAGTGGAGAAGCCTGCGTATATGCTTGCTGTATAGGGTGCAAGATGTGTACAAGTGGAAAAATTTATATTTTGTTCTATGGACTTTAGTAACAGGGAAGATAAGTGTGCATAGGGAAATGGAATAAGGCCCTCTTTGCAAGATTGCATAGGGTGAGGAAAATCTTTCTCTAACAGATGCCCCCTAATGTGTGAGGTCAGAGGAGTATCTGCGATGGCCAAAATACATTACGAATAAACCAGAAGTGGAGTGGTAGGGAACCAACTGGACAAACTCAATTGCTCATTACATTATGCACTGACTTTGCATACATGGCTGCCAAAATACACTGCATATCCATGTGAAAATATACCAAACAAGTGTCCTTGGCCATGAATAGGAAAATACAAATGAGGTTACATTCCAATAGATGTCATAGTCACGAACAAGGCCCAGTAGAACCAGTCTCAAAACCAATGTGAAGATGTCTGTATACCATGGAGTACAATCTGATCTCCCATGATCACTAAATTCATATAGGTACTGGTCTAAGGAAAAGGAAGCAATAGATGAGGGGAGCTGCAACCACATAGTGATGTCTTCAAGTCTTCTACACAATCCACCAAAGGTGCAAGTCTACATCATGTGAATAAAGGAGTTTAGGTCGAACATAATGAGAGATTGTTTGATTACCGGTCATTGATGTATACCGTTAACAAACGTGAGAAAACCTACCGATAATGAAAGTAGGTATCAAGGCACCGAGTACATTCTTACAAGTGTGAATAGGGGAGTTGGTGTCGAACACCTGAAGAATCCATCGATGAGGCATTGATGTATTCCCAACTATCGATGGCAAGAGATCCTACCACTAATGACTGTAAGCCTCAAGGTACTCATAAGACTCTAGGTCCCGTTTCCAGAATAAATGGGCTGAATTCGATGGAAAGAGACCCATTGAAAGGAGAGCATTAAGGCATCTCTCACTAGTCAACACGAGGTACAAAGCAGGAGCTTCATGATTTGGTGGAAATAGGACAAAGAACATGTTCATGAACCAACGACCCTATGTGTCTTTCACGTGTGCCAAGTGCAAGAGGTACACGAAAAAGACCCTTTGAATAACATCCAATGATGAAAATTGCTGACAAAGGTGAGGAAACCACCAATAAGGATAATGACATCCAAGACACTACACAAATCCCAATGTGTGAATAGATGTCTTTCTGTCGAACACAAGGTAAACCACCCAGTTAATGACCAATGATGACATGTCGACTGCTGGGTTCAATGTTACCTACCAATGATGAAAGTAGGGCCAGGGTGCATGATAGTACCACAATATCATGTGATTTTGAGACAAACTGAGGGTATGGCCAACATGAAAAGTTAAGAGTTATGAGGAGTGGCTGACACAGGTTTATAAACTTACTTTGAACAAGAGCATGCGACATATGGAGGACTCCAACAGCATAAACCCAACGATGAAACCATAAGATACAGGATGCATCGATAAAATTCTCTATAGGGAATAGAAGAGTAGCCAGTCAGTAGAGAAGACTCTGTAATGAGTTTAGCTTCCTAAGGCCATGCTAATCCCAAAATTATAATGAAAGGACTCAAATAATATTGTGCTATGTTCGAAGGCGACACAATTGCTACCGATAAAAAGATAATACTCCTTTCCCACCTGTCTTTTTTTGTTTTTTCATAGACAAATAAATTCTATGATATAGAGGAGGAAACGAGTGTCACAATTAAGAAAAACTAGTTCCAATAGTGGAACGTACCTATGCTCAATGCAGGGAAGTGCATGCAGGAGATGGACACTCAGGGGAATGTTTCCTCCTAGGTATAGGGTGTCAAATTGCAAAGGATATAAACAAGGCTCTGCTTGGTTGAGGATGCAAACTGCCGAGGCAAATAATTTATAATGCAAAGTGAGAACCGACTATAGGCTTAATACTGCAAGCAAGGGAATGAGATGTAATCATAACTTAATGCCAAAAAATGTCCTTTTTTATGTCTTTTAGTCTACTTGGTGTGAAAAAGGGATAAACTTGTTCCAAATAGACGTCTTTTCAAAACCAATTTTATGAGTGTGAAAGAGACAAGTTCACTCGATGATCTTTTCATTTTTTGATAACGAGTCAGAAAAGAGATTAACTAAGACTCGTGACCTTTCAAATCCAATTTAACGAGTGTGAAAGGGAAAAATCACTCGAAAATATTTTACTTTTTTAGATGAGTCGGAAAAGAGCTTAAATTAAACTCATGGATGTTGTTCTAAGAAACATATAATGGGGGAGGCCAAGGCACCTGTGCAACACTTTTGTGAAAGGTCAACAACTTACGAAGAGTTGACACAAGCTTGGGAAAACCCAAATATTTCCAAGTTGAGGAGGATAAAATACTTGCAGAGGTTACCTTATCTACAATACATCGAAGAATGCCCCTTATATGGAAGGGTTTAGAAGAAGGAAGTCGAGGCTCTACAAGATCATTCCAATCAAAGGAAACCATCCTAGAACTTGGAGGGATCATACTTGAAGAGAGTGAAATGTTCCCTTGTGTAGAAGGTATAACACTAGAAATGCTAAGGACATGGCATAGAAGGTATAGAACTAGAACCAGAAGAGCGGGATTGACCGAAAATTGTATTGGTGCAACCACTTCCCTAGACTTGTCACTCTCCAAGAGAAGAGTGGGGTCGACCGAAGATTGCACTGGCATGGCCACTTCTTCAACCATTGGTTGAAAAGGAATCGAGAAAATAAGGTCAAGAGACACATCACCCCCCAAAATAGGAGTGATGTCGGTCGAAGATTGCATCGACACGACCACTGGTTGAATAGGATGCGAGACAACAAGGTCAAGAGACACATCACCCCTAAAAATATGAGTGATGTCAGTCGAAGATTTCATTTACACGACCACTGGTTGAACATTATGCAAGACAACAAGGTCAAGAGATGCATCACCCCCAAAAATAGGAGTGATGTCGGTTGAAGATTGCATCAACACGACCACTGGTTGAACATGATGCGAGAAAACAAGGTCAAGAGACACATCACCCCCGAACATAGTAGAGGTGTTGGTCGAATATTGGATCGACACGACCACTGGTACGGTGGGAACAAGGTCAACAGATGAATCAACCCCTAAAGGAAGAGGGGTGTCAGCCAAATATTGCATCGGCATGACTGCTGTATCAACCAAAGAAGGTATAGAGTGTGGGGAAAGGACAAACAGATCAAAACCTGATGGGCCCTCAAGTGAGAACCATGCTTCTGGTATCTCGGCAATAGTAGGACACAAACAAGTAAGGTGACTTCCTTCGCAAGTCCTGCAAAGGAATTTGGCCTTACATCTGAAACATCTAGGCTTCTCAATCGTATGAATGCCCCCAACATGATTTGCAATGCCTGATGACAAATCTCCAACATGACTAGTATAGGTTGGTGATGTATGTGCAGTGTGACTAGCAATGATGAGGATTCTTCCCCCAACATGAATTGCAACGGCTGGTTTTTGGTCTTCAACATGACTTGCAGAGGTCGTCGACCAATCTCCAACATGACTAGTAGAGGTTGGTGATAAAATGCCAGTATGACCTACATTGACTGGACTTGTGGTGGCAGTGGGTTGTGGCATTTGAGACCAAGGTCCAAGGAAGGATTGGTTTTGAGAAATTGCAGGCTAGGAAGGATCCTGGTTTACACCTTGTCCCTGTCCGAAAGGATAATATCCTCCTCCATACTGATTCATAAAGGGTTGTAATGGAATCGACACTGAAGTAGATGTCTGCGAAGAGACAAAAGCATGATAAGGATTATTTGAGTAAGGATACATGTTGCCCCTAGATGAAGGAATTTCGTGAAGGGGGTTGCCCATACTATAAACATAACTTACCCCTGACGAAAGACCAGAGGAAAAATGGAGGTCAACCATGGGAAAAGTGTTCGTAGGAACCGACATGGTGGAAGAAGGATAAGTGGAAGGAGTGTAATAAGTAGAATTATTGCCTATTTGGGAACTTGATTCTCGCAAAGTGGATTTGTAGGAAGGAATATTCCAACCTCCTACCGTAAGAGGTGTTTGACGGATATGACTCCCACCAAATGAAGAGGGATAATAAGGAGGCATCATGCCCCCAGACCCAAAACTTGGATTCACATAAGGAGGTGAGATAGAGGATGGCAAGTGCGAAGACATGTTTGGCATACCATGAAAAAAATGATTAGAGACCCAAGGCACTGACTGAGTATCATAATTCTATACACCATTATGAAAAGCGGAAGGATTCATCCCCATGAAATGAGAGGGAATCATGGGGTGGGTAGTGGTAAACAAGGGAGCAAAAGGGAATCCACTATCCATGATAACAACAACTCAGTATAGACCCCTAAGGTCAACTAATAAACAAAGATCCCACCAAAAGTCAAACGACCAATATGCACACACATGGGGTAAAGTGACTGAGTGGCCTCCCTCCCTAAAGAAGGTATGTCTCGCCCAAGAGGGGTTTGAGACTCCCTGCTAAAGATCGGAGGTAACACAATCAGTTATAAGGGCCCTCGTGGGCTTAACAACTAGTCGGTCAGATCCCCCCGGAGAGGTAATCCTTCATAAAGGCTGTGTGTTGTCCGACCCTTATCTGACCCAGGGTACTTGCAGAATAACCCCTGCAAGTAACCTATGAGGCACCTAAGTCAAGCAACTAATAAACCACTATATAATCGATGCACAATCGAGCAGTCGTAAGTTAGGTCCACCATATGGGCAGGGTAGCAAAGCCCGAAACCTTGAAAGGACCACCTCTCACAGAGGTAAAGACACTAAATAGATCCCTAGATATGAATAGATCCCAAGAAATATCTTTGACGCTAGGAAGGTATTGGGGGGATATCCCTTCAACCAATTTCGTGCGACCTTGTGATTAACTCCGGTGTGAGCGGAGCCTCCTGATCTTACCAATTACACAATGGATTTCTCCATTCCCTGACTCAAACATATATGTTGATTTAATTTCCTTGGATAAGTTTACTCACAAAATCCTATTCCAAGGCACTAAATCCTAGGCTAGTTTGTGCACCTTAGAAAATAAAATTGTTACAAATAAATTTTAAATTATAGCATTGATTTTAATGGCCGTGATTACTCAAAAAAGTATGGTAGTGAAACTCATGGTGTTACAACTCTGCAAGAAAAGTAAATATGAAAATAATGCAAGGTCCTAACTTTAACTTTTAATGTATGATATGCTTTTAAAAATGATGCAATTTTCAAATTCAACTTTGCAATTCAGAAGTAAAAATGCAATCTTTCACTATATGCACTAAGCTAATGATAAAATCTCAAAAGACAAAAATGCCAAGCAATGAAAAATGCCTATTTTTTTTGTATTTTCAATATATCAAAACTGAAAATGCATGGACTGAAAAGTAACTTGATATATAGCTCTACTATGTATAAAAAATAGATAACTCAAGCAAGATATCAAGCAACGAAACACCCAGCCCAATGTACAAGGACAATAAAAATGAAAAGATGAAGAGAAAGACTTTTCCCAGAAATTCAACCAAAAGAGGGTTTCTTGTCATCCCACAGGTACTCAACAGGCACTACAGAGACCTAAGAAGGCTCAACAAGCATAAATCCCACCCAACAAACACCAGACCAAGAAAACATGCAAGGAAAAAATGTGTACATGAATATTTGGGCAAATAGAGCGTATATACACAGCTTGTAGTGAGACAACCTATGTGTATACGCGCCTGTCAAGGAAAAATGCACGTATATGATTTGAAACAAGGCCAGACAATGGGGAAAGGCTAAAAACTCAGACCCAGAGTGAACAGGAGATGTCAAGCAATGATATGACAAGAACCACAATAGAAATGACAACAATCTAAGGAGAAAAGTACTTCAAACCCTGAGAAAGAAGATTCATCCCCAGTATGGTCGCCAATTCTATTATGAGGAAAATCTCTCTATGGCTACGGTGAACCACAATAGAAGGAAACAACTGCAGAAATAAACTCTATTCCAATGATATGCTATATAAACCAATGTGCAAGGGAGACAAAAAAGGGGCCTACCTCATCTAGATGTTCGATGATGTCCACCGTTGAGCACTTCGACCCAAAGCTATATACCTGCAACCAATTCTCAACAAACAAGAAAACAAAGCATATGGTGGAAATATAAAAGGTTAGCACATTAGATAGCACAATCCATCAATATACATAACAAATACGCCCATGGATAATAATTCATATATTTGCAAGACATCAATTGGACGGGAAGAGAGTATTTCTATTAATAAATGATCAACATAAGTGAAAATATTACAGATGTCCGTGTCGGCATTGTTCGGAACCGAGAAATTGAGTTCCTTCTAGCTGGGCCTCCACCACTTCAATCCTCCACCAAAGGCAAGCTCATATAAGGGAGATAATGAGGTTCTCCATCAATAAGGGAAGAGCTTGGGGTATGAACACTGTGTTCAGACTTAAAGGACAAAGGGATACAGACTCAATATGAAGTAAATAATTTCTCCAGAGTAACTTTGCTCTCAAAGTTGAATTCTTTCTCCTCTTTCCACAACTCGGAATTGGCTTTTTTATAGCCTTCAAAATGAAACTGAAGGGATGAGTCAGAATGTTTCTAGTATATGGAAGGACAAGGATCAAAGATCACCTATCGTGACATGGAAACCCGACATTTAATTTTGATTTTCTGGCACAAATCCCGATGTACGCGAGCTGTAGTGGAGAACCTGCATATACGCTTGCTGTATAGGGTGCAAGATGTGTACAAGTGGAAAAATTTATATTTTTGTCTTTGGAATTAGTAACAGGGAAGATAAGTCTACATAAGGAAATGGAATAATCCCCTCTCTGCAAGACTGCATAGGGTGAGGCAAATCTTTCTCTAACACTTTGGAGTCACCCGAGACCTGTGGCATGTTAGGCTGCTATAAAACATTAATCCCCTGTATTATTCTCTCTAATTCTCCCACTTCTAGTTGTCCTTATATGATATGGAACAAAATACAATAACATAGAATGGAACCCCTTCTCCTCCTAGCGGTTTGACATTTAACATAGCCAGATAGTCGTCTAGGGTTAGGGTTTTGACTTCCTCAACCCTCAATTGTGATAAGGATTTGGAACTTCTAGAATCTTCTTGAAATTCCTCACTGAATATCCCCTTATTCATGAGTAACAGGGGCTGACGTGACATCCTCTCATACCATGGTGGTTAATACGATATATCAACTTGCAAGAGGCATAACTTTTTCATACGAGCTCTGACTGACATGATTTTTGCACCATTGGAAAGATATGATGTGTAGAATAGATTGCAGGATCCAAATATCGCTAGGAAAGTTTTTACCCCCAAAAATACCGCTTGATGCCTCAAAATGGCTCTGAAAGGTTTCAAAACCCAATTTTCCAAACTGGGACCTGCCATTAAAATGGCCTTGCAAGTTGATTCCTCCAATTTTTTCCACTCTTAAAGCATCAAGATAGATTACAAATAATATAATGATCCAATCTGAATCACTTTCTTTTATTAGGGACCTTATTCTTCAATATTCTTTTCAATTTCAAAATCAACATCTTCATCAACATTTGCATCATGTTGATTCAAGTTAAATGTATTAGCAAGCATTGCTTGTTTTCCATGTTTTCCAGGTCAATCATGATTTTAAACATTTTTTCTCTATAGATTATCTCATTTAGCATGGGAGAAAATTCATTCATGAATCCCCCATAGAAACCCATCAAAATATTTTAAATTGTGAATGCAAATGGGAGAATAAAACTCTCTGAACATCTACAATTTCTCTACAGGTCTAAAACATGAAACTATTTTCACAAAAATACTAAAATAAATATTAAAAGGTTTCTTATTTTTGCACGACTATTCAAAAAATGAAACACCAAGAAACACAAACATGTAGGGAAAAATATTAAAAAAAAGTTTATTCTATCTTCATATATTTGTAACTATAAAATATATTTAATTGTTTGTTGAGTGGAAAATATGTTATAAAACAATAATGAAGATTCCAAAACCAAAAAAATAAAAAAAATGGAAAAACACTTGTTTTTAAAAAAAAGTGTGAGAGTGAGAGTTCAACCTGGAGTATGCATTCTATTGCTTGTATACCTATAATACCATAAATAAACAACCCAACTATAAATTTCTACTAAATTGAATTCAATTATAATATTTTTTTTAAACTTTCTCTACCTTTGGTATATCACTTCCAACAAATTCATGAAAAAAAGGAAAAACCCACAAAATTATTTTCACTATCCCCATTGTGATATCGAACTATATGTAAATTTTAATGATACTTTAAAGTAGAGTGAAATATCATTCTTATAGTGAAATGTCTATTGTGAAATATAAAAGAACACAACTTAAAAAAACTATTGTGATGTTGTAAATACCTGAAAAATGAAATAGTTGTTGAAAGTGGCAAGTGAGATATTGAGAGTAAACAATAATGAATTGCAGTGTTGAAAGAGATTGATCCATTGGTTTGAAAACAAGTGTTGAAGGATATTGACCAGGTAGTTTTGAAACAAGCTACCAAAGATCGAATAAATCTTTTTGAGATTAATTCTTAATCCTTATATAACTCATCAATAAAATTAAAGCAAGTTTCCATACATACTTATTACTATACATTAAATAAATTTATAGTACCAAAAAATTATGCCTGGATAATGGTGAGTTGACTTTTCATCAACCCTGATCCCCACCTCCTCACATTGATGACCGCTCATTTTTAATCAACGACCCTCATCCATTAAGAGTAAAAAGAAAAGTTTGGGAGCCAAACTTTTCATATGACTTTTAATGGATGAGGGTGATCGATTTAATTGATATCCCTCATCATTATGGAGCGAATGAATCGTCACCAATGAGGTGAAGGCCATGAACCTAAATTGACGGCCTCCATAATTATGGAGCTAATGAAGTGAAGGCCATGACCCTTATCATTATGGAGCCAATGAATCTTGGCCAATGAGGTGAAAGCCTCACTACTCCATCTTTTCGCCTCATTATTCCATCTCACAAGGCTATTTTTAAAAAAAATTAAATATTGACAAGTTAAAATTGGAATTGTTGGAATACACGGTTCCATCATAAACCTTACCTTGTGGGATGAGTGAGTCAACTAAGTTTTTGGGTCGATGAATAACTAAATTGATGGTTGACCATGTTTACTTAAGGATCCCCGATCCATATTTCATAGATAGGTGCAACTCCATTCACTTGAGTTTGTTGGTTTTGGTCCATGACCAAAACCAACTTATAAACAATCCTTGTGATCCATCTATCATCATCTCAGATCATTAGATCATCTTGGGATATTTTCTCTCACTCTCATTGAGTGACTTATTCTTAAGTGCTATGATGTATTTCGACACCAATGATGCATCTCGGATCTGTTGTCCTCTGCATTCAATCCATGTTCCAACATGGTATCAGAGTTGTTGGTTATGTGATCTCGGGATCACAGAGAAAGACTCATATGAGAATAAGATAGCACTATACGTTTATGGTTATTTTGGGCATGATATATTTTCTGTATAATGGAGATGATCGACTAGGGTTGTCTCAAAGAATTTGTTTGCCGATGAATGATATGGATTTTTTCATTCACTACTAATATTTCTTGATGGAAATCCATAGACCCATTGACTGGGATTTAGAATCGAAGGTATGGATGGACTCGGTTCCAACTAGAGGAGTGACAAATAGATTGATGGTGCATTCTTGCGTTTGGTAGAAGGTGAATGCTGTATCTAGGGTCAATTGCTTTGACCAAGATTTTCATGGTCTCAACTGGTAGAATTTTTGACAGGATCAAAGATCCATTCTTTGCGTCATGTGTATGGCTAGTGCATATATTCCTTAGGCCATATCCGTGCTTGAATCATTTTCTTGATCAATTCTTCATTGATTGAAGAGATCTACCATGCCTGACTTGATGAACATTTGAAAATCACCCCTTATTTGACTAGACTATTTCTTGGACCTATGAATGCCTTAACCTTTGTGCCGACTTCTTGGCCTCTCATCACTCCTCATTTCTCAATGACTATAAGCATGTCTTGTCTCCCCTCAAGCACCAAAAAGGTAGACTAATGCAACTTGTGTGAATGGACATCGATATTTTTAGCCTCGTGGACGTTAAAAATACTTTCTTTCTATGATCCCTTTTTTTGTGCGTGGCTCTTGCATGCTTGTTGTGATGCTCCACTTAAAAAATTGTGAATAGAAGTTTGATTGACCAGTATATGGTCAGAATTGATGGTTTCTTTGCCTAGATGAATGATATATAACTAACTTGGTATATGTCGATTGGTGCAACTTGACCTCTTTTTGTGGTTGACTTCCCGTCCACCCTTTTTTCTTCTTGAGATCACTTATTTCATTGGAATTTTCCCTCCATCGACATGGGAATGTTAGACAAACATGAAGCTCGAATGATTCATAAATTGTAGGAGATTCATGAGAAGAAGGAATCACCTTGGAATAATATCACATGAAACTTCGTGTAGAAGTCACTGCCTTGCAAAATGTCATTGCACCGTTGAATACTGAGAATCAACGACTAAGTAGTGAACTGGAGATAACCCATAACCAGCTAGAAGATGAGGTTTCCCTCTTTCAAACCATCCTTCTACAATGGGTTGATGAGAAATCTAGGAAAATTGTTCACCTAGAACAAACAATGGAAACCAATTTTCAGGATTTGGTGGATGATTTTGGTGACAAAACCAATCTTGTTGATGATCTCGTGAAGGAGATGAAATCCCTTTCTCATGAAAATGCTTCCTCGAAGACAGATAATGCAAGACTAAAACATTAGTTGAATTATGCAGAAGACATGTTCCAGAGTACAACGACTGAACATTCTAGGAGGGTTACTTCCCTGGGAAACACTACAACCAACTTTTTTCAGATTCTTGCAAAAGAATTTGAGGAAAAATACGATCTTCTTGAAGACTTGGAATAAGAAGTAAAATATATTCCACATCCAACATTGAGCACATATGTCAATCAATCGATGGAATAAAATTCCCATTTGACTCATGAGGTTTTCCACTTGCAGGCCTCCATTGATGAGCTTCTTGAAGAAGTTGCTCCTCTTCAAGAAGATAACAATCGATTGTTTGACGAATATCAAACATTGAAGGAAGATTAATATGCCATATTATTGCAGCTTCTTGAGAAAGATGAGACTCTTCAGAGCTTGCAGACTGCTAAAAATAATGTTGAGACAACTGCTGAGAAGAATATTGTTGCTGTTGAGGTGCCAAAATTACCTATTTGTTCTTCCACCATTGCTGCGAGTCCAACTGTTTGTGAGAAGAATGATGATACTTTTGAGTTTCCAAGCTCACCCATTTATTCTTCACCCCCTACTGCTATTTGTAAGCCATATGTTGTCAATTTATGCTTTAAAAATAATGATTATGTTGGTTCTCCTAGATTTGGAAAACACACTACAGGTATAGGGTATCTATTTCTCAACAAGATGGCATATACTGAACGAGGAATTGGGAAGAATGGACAAGGTATTATTTCTCTTGTTATACCTGAGATGAAGTCTCTAAGAAGATGTATTGGATATGATGTTGTTGTTTCCTCCTTTCCTACACCTTCCCTTGTTGCAAACAAGGAAGTTTTGTTCGTTGCAGGTGGAGTTCAGAGTAATTTTCCAGTAGATCAATCTCCTAAACTGATTGATGAAATGGTTGTTCCTAAAATTTATGAATATCAGACTATTGATAATGGCATTGTTTTTTATATAACGGGTTATTCTATAGACCTCGAGCTTATATATATTGATTAACCAACACAAAAATATGGTCCTTATCATCGTCCTCACCATAGAGATAAGAGGAATGAAAATCATTCTTTCCAATATTTTTAAAAGTGACACGAAATACAGAACCGTGGACCAGTTCTGACTACCAAGATAGACTGTGGTTGGATTTATGAGTGGTCATGGATTCATATGACCAGATGTTTGAGAAGTTCCTATCGTTCTGTTTCGTTGGCTGGATGGACATACAATGCTTTGTAGTGGTCAACCACATACTCGACCAAACTTGAGAATCGATTGGGATATTAGTTGATTGAGACTCGACCAGACTTGGGAGTTGACTGGAGGTGTTTTTGACTGTGTGCTTTTCGATTGAGTTTTGCCTTGATATTTTCCTTTGACTTTTGTTTTTGATGAAGATCTATTGATGATTATTTGATCCATCAATTGTGTTTAAGGGGGGTGTTGAGATCATTTCCCGCTTCTGAACATTTCCCCCCTTTCTATTTTCCCAACTTCTTTTTTCCATTTCTTTTCCCTCTTCTATACCTACCCTCACCTCCCATTTTCTTTTCTCCCTTCTCTTTTTCCTTTCTAGTTACTATACTTAGTAATTTTTCAAAATGGTGGGTTCATGGGTTGGCAGACTTGCATATCTTCATCTCCATCCATACTCCCATATCATGAGTCTGACCGACCACCGTATTATTCTATACTTAATCGTTTCTGTAGTCGCAGGTTCAAGCTTTCATATTCCAAGTTCTACGATATCCATTTTTCACCCAAAGATCCACGATCTACATTATGATCATCAGAATTATCGTGGGTAAGGAGCTCCTAAATATTTCATTTCTCATGTATCCAAGTCCAACCAACTGCTCCCAACACTTAGCTTATTTTATATCATTCACAACTGTGGGTTAGCGGGTTCAAAATTTTTCCCAAATCCTAATCGCTCTCGTCCATCCCCGCCACCTTAGTGCTTTTCCCAATACACATTTAGTATGGTTTAATGCTAATAAATCATCATGAAGGTTTCATAAATATTTCCATTAATAAGTGAAGGGCTCGATGAGATTTCTCATTAAACCGCACTAAAGCACAATTTGATGAAGATTATATTATTGTTATCTCTCTCAAGTGCTCATTACAAATATTATCTGCATTAAAGGAACACTATCATCAACTTATAGCCGCAACAACTCGACAACACTTCTGTGGTGATACTTTGAATATTTTTGGGCACGAGGACTAGAAATTTCAGTGGTCTAGAGCGTATTCTTACTATTCATCTCCTTCTTCTTAGAAGGAAGTGACCTGGACATCCAAAATTTCTCATGCAGGGTGTGTCCCCGAGGTTTTTCACTGCAAGGAACTGGTTGCATGGTGCGTTGAGAAATACATACCAAGTCAACGGATTATTCAACTTCAAGACCATTCTCCCATCTCTCTTTCACCTCAAGTGTTCCGTAAGATGTTGAAGCCCCCTGCGCCAACACTTATTTTCAAAGGAGAGGATTGAAGGGATTTCTTGAAAAAGAATGACAACGACCTAGACCTATTTCTCGAATTCTTGGATAATCCCACAACTATCCTTGAAGACATTACCAGGTTGTAGGTTGACTCGTTCAAAATACCCTTTCGGGAAATTGCTTGGTTGTTCACCAGGGTGGCTGGCCAAGAAAGTACCACCAACATTTCTTGTATGATTCTTTATATATTATATTTTACAGTCAAATAACAAGCTATTTTCGATTGGAGAAAACTGATTTCTATTGAAATCTCCTCCCAATTGTCACAATACAAAAAAGACAAGAAATTATTTATGGCTTCTTATTTGGTGTTTGTGATAGCATATTGCTGTCATTTTCCAAAATTGTCTATTTGTAAGAGAGTGAACTGTGAACTTGACCCAATTACCTTATGGTACCAAGCGTTATGGAGACACAAAGATTCTATGCATTTTTATGAAGTTTTCAATGATTTTGTCTCGGTTTTTAAAGGATTATTGTTTAGAAAAGATACCCCTAGAATATCCGACCAAGCAAGTAAATTCTTGGATAAAAAGGGGACGTTGGAGAAAATGGAAAATCACAATGTTATCAACATTTTCGGTTCTAAGGAAAATCCCTCCTTTCTTCCATGCCATGTATCTAATAAAATGTTTATTAAGGATGTCTCAAGGCAATATAATTTATGGCTGCACTTTTTTCATGAGAAATGAAAAAATCAATTCATACCCTTGCCTTGGAAAATTGGGGACTTTATATTCAGGAATCTAAACAAAAGCGATGAATTTGCAAACCACTTCCACAATCTGAATCTAAAATATGCTGAAATGATAAAGGGGTTTGACCCTAACAAAATTTTCGTGGAACATATGCTGACAATAGGATTCAACAATTCATTTATTCATACTATTATGAGTGAAGAAGAAGACAATAACTTAGGCACTCCTGCTCACAATGCTAGTGACTTGGAGACAATACTTAGTACTAATGAATTTTACAAGCATAAGGAAAGGGTCCCAACGAGAAGAGCTCCCAATCCCCAACTGTCACTCCTAAGACTACCACATCTCGAAGTAATGCTCCAATGGCCCACCCAACCAGAAAAGTTACCAACACTAGTTCCAATGACGAAGGAGAAAATAATCCCACTTCAGGAAAAATCGAGAGCTTGCACAAATTTCCTTTGAGAAGAAAAGAGGAAAAATTTTGTGCAAGAGGAAGAAGACCATCGCACATAAAGTGACATCAACAAATTCTCCCTTGAAGACATGGAGCTCAAAGAAGATATTGAGAAAATGTTTCCCACAATGGATCAACCATGGAACATGGCCCATTATAATCCATCATTGGAAATTATTAAAAATGAGACCTTCAATGAGGAAGAGTCATTTGCTTTTCAAAGCACTATCTTTGACAGGGAATCCAAGAAATTGATTATTGAGAAAGGTGATATAAAGAATAAGAAAGGAAAATATCATTAAGAGGTTGACCTAAGATATATGTAGCCTTCCCATATTTCTAGAATTCATAGACCAACCGAGTATTCTCTAGATGACTCCATTGGTGGTCTTGAAGCGAAAAACACAAAATTGAAAGAAAGGATCAAGGAACTGGAAGACACCTTAATGCCTCTTCCACTTCTGTAATATCCCTAGGCCGAACCCAATTGTAATGTAAATGAAAATGTACTTAAGCTGGTGAGCTATTTGATATCACATTTTGTATGCACCTTTCATGGCATAGTGCGTGCATGTACCATGCAGTAAATTGATGAAGTGTGCAAATTCCAAGATACCGCGCGCAACATCTTAAGTGCRCGCGATATTGAGGTCARCGAGCCTTTTGTGTATATGCTGCGTTTTATAGGTTGAGGAGCCATTTATTATAAGCTAGGATGCTTATGTTTTGATTAGGTTGGAGAGCCTAGATGTTAATGGCCAGTGCACCTATTTTTTTTTTATCTCTCATACTTAATATAAATACATTGCTGCACGCAGACCGACCACGATAAAAGAGATGGGGGACTAAACTCCACTAGTTAGGGAAAGGGAGGGGCTTAAAAGTTAAGGAAAAGGGGCTAAGCTAGGGAGATTAAGCCAAAAAATAATATTATATTAATATTTCTTAAATCATAAAGTATGGATAATTATTTTATCCTAAGTTCTAAAGTTGGGGACAAGTAGGCCAAAGTAGCTCCCAACATGACAAGTGTCAAGTTGGGGACATGCATACATATTTTTGGGACTTAGTTCATTTTCCCATATTTTCCAGTATTCTTCCCATCATTCCTTCCATCATCGAGTCATCTAGTCAATCATCCATGAGCATGCACACACCCATGGAGCTATCCTTTGTATCTTCATGACTGTACCTAAACCTATATCCATAGCCATTTTTGTGTTGGTGTATCTGGTTTGCTTGGGAGCTAGACTGAAGAAGCGGGTTGTTGAGCCCATGGGATATTTAAGAGGTGGGTTTTCAGGCTCATGAGAAATTCTCTGGGTGAGAGAATTGTTGGGGATTGATTTCCTGAAGGTGCTGAACTGCAACTACAGTGCTCTGAGACTTCCTGTCTGGCCTGTTGCTGAAGCCCAGAAAGGAAGTGGGGCAGACGAAGGACTATTGAGCAGAGAAGGGGCACACTTCCTAGGTGGGACATGCATGTAGGGAATGGGGGTATGTAGGTTGTTAGTTTGAGTTGGCACCTGAGACAAAGTCTTTCTTGTTGTCTATGAGCCTTTAGCATGGTTAGGAATCCCTTTACCCGGGTGGAGTTTAGTCCCAGCTCGGGGGTGACTCACTGTTGAGAGTGATGAACAGTGTGGTATAAGGCTGGGAGGTTCGTGGAAGGTCTTCACGCAGTTGGTGACATTATTACCAAGATAAGTGCCAATTATGTGATAAATTTACATGTTGCATTGTTATTTACGTGCTTATTTTCATGGGTTATCTTATGTGCGGTTATAACTATGTTTATTCTTATGGGTATTGCCTGTATATGCTGCATGTATACGTTTACTATTATTTCAGTGTGAATCCGTGCATTTACATATATATTTGTATGTTTACGTTATATATATATATGTTTCTGTAAGATCTTTGTGTGTATATATTTTATTTGCATGCAGTCCTTCAAAGAAAAATTTATGTGGCATAGCCCAGTTGGATGTTGGGTATGTTACAGTATGTTCTGCAGAGAGAACAATAAGAGTTCTCTGGCATAGTGTGGCCCGACAAGGATGGTCGGGGACATTACAACTTCTTTCTAGTCCTTTGACAATAGTCAAACCCACTACACCCACTGCTAAATTAAAGGGATCCTCAAGCCTACTTACATCATCCAGGAGCTATGTGGAAAGAAATATTAAGAAACTTCGAAAACAATTGCTTCTTTTGGATCAAGGGCACATGCCTTCCATGAGTATTTGCAAGCCGACCTAAAAAATGAAGAAGGTTTTTACCTTGATGCTGTACTACCCTTTGGAAACAAAGTTTCTAACATAACATAACTAAGGATAAGAGAGGAGGATATACCCTTCCCAAGACGGATAAAATAGTTGAATGCGTGCTAGAAAGAAAAGATAAAAAACTTAAATAATATTGTTCAAGCATGCAACCAAGCTATATCAAAGAGGGAAGAATTATTCAAGAGGCCCACGAAGATAGACTTAGCCGGGAGTACTAACGAAGTACAAGACCCCAAACTAATTCTCAACTTGATATTCCTCACAAAGCAACAATTTGAAGAACAAGTTGATATTTTTAAAGGGTTGTCAGTAGAAAAGTTCTATGGTATACTTGAATATGATGAGGACAACATAGACAATTGGCTAGTGGACTACTCCATGAAAAATCAAGACATTGAAGATGCATTACATGAAATTTCCCTTGATTTGAGAGACTTGGAGGGCGAGCTGTTCAACATCAAAATCCAACATGAAATCAACGTGGCACAAACGGAAATTTATATTGAAGAATGATTCAAGAAAGCTATCGAAAAATTGACTAATGAGGGGCAAGAAATAGTTGAGATGGTTCCTGTAACTGTTAATGAAGACAATAAAAGGAAACCAACAAGCAAGTGAAGAGACGAGAGACCATCATAGTAAGTTTATGTTGATCATATATTTCTTTCTTTATCAATTCCTTCATCCATTCACTCTACTTCTTTGAATAGAAAGGTTTAGCCGAAGACTGATAACTTCTCTTTTCTTCTTACCAGGTCTTGTTGTTCTTTTACCGTCCACCATATTCCTTCTAAAAGCTTCATTCTTGTGTATATTTTCTTTATGGTCAGCGGGAGCCCCAATCCCAGTCTTTCAAATAAACAAGTTTTAAATTTCGAAGAATATGTAACATACTATATATTTTTTAGAAATTTCAAGAGAGCTATTTTAGGATCAGTTTCGAATGTGCTTTGTAACTTTGAGTTTTGAGTATAACGTATTTGAGATTGATCTATCATTATATTTATTTGAGCTGCCCATGTGTCCACTCTGTTAAAGTTCTCTTATGTATGCACACCATCTTCTTTTTATTTTTATGTGATCATAAATCTTTATTTTAAACTATGATCGATGTGAGGAAATTTTTCTTATTTGCTTTAAATGTGTGTGGTTCCTGGTCCATTCTCATGAAATTTCTTTAAAAAAGAAAAGAAAACATTTTCCATTTATCTTTCTTACAATATTTATATTTCTTTGATTACCACGATGGACTTCTGTCAAGTCCCATATTCTAAATATCTATAATTTCAAGAAAATCTTAAAGTAAAGAGGAGTACCACCTCTATAAAAAAGAAGGGGGATTTACATCCTCATGAGGTTTCCGTTTTGGTCATAACGGATTCAAGCGCCAACATTTTTTGAAACCATACTGGGGAATGAACTGAAATTTGGAACATGGTCTAGCATTTTTGAAAAATATATGACTTTGCCCCAGGATGATCAACCCCACTTGGAAATTGGATTGAATAATCAACGAGTCATCTTATACTAGCTATACGATCTGGTAATAACAACAGTCGAGACCCGATAAGAGTTAGAAATATCCTGACAGATATTAGTCCAAGAAGAAGAAAGAGAAATCCTTTGTAGATAGAGGAGAGAAGATCGATAAGACTGAATAAACCAAAGGCTAGCTAGAGTAGCACAAGGACATGTTGGACAACTGAGAGGGGGGGGTGAAGAAATTGTTATTGTGCTTAAACAATTATGCCCATTTTAAACTCTTTACAGAACACTCAATGATGATCACAATAATGCAGGGAAGTAAGCAATAGAATATTTAACATAAATCACACACATGAAATACACAGAGACAAATATTTGTAAATTCTAACCTTGTACAATATCTACTGCAAACTGATATTTTGAAAAGAACAGAAAAGATACAATGGAAAATACAAACATTACTTAGAGATTTTTCACCTGGAAACCCAAACCGAGAAAACCAACATATATTATATTCATACATTGTGTTACATTGTTTACAATACAATATACATATAGGAGCCAGTGGCATCCAAAACCCTAACCCAATGACCTGGATTAGTCCAAAACCCTAATTCCTTAACCGGAAATAGAAAACCATCGGCAAAAGACCATGTGCCGAAAAACCACCTAATATCATGTGGTCCCGGAAATATGTCGGCCCGACGGAAATATGTTGGCCCAATTTTTTTTTTTCGGGGGCGCTGCCCCCGAAACCCCATGCGGGGGGCTCCGCCCCCCTGCACCCCCCCTCTAACCCTCCTGCGCGCCCGGTGTAGGTGCTCAAACACTCCGTCTCGTGCAAAGAATATAACACATACCCAACAATATTCCTTAGGAAACCCATAAAGGGAGAAATCCTCTTCTTCTTGATATGATAAGTAGTCTTTATTTTCTATACATTATCATTCTTATGAGAACTAAATCATTTTGAGGCTACCACTTTTGATTTACATGCAACAACTTGTTGAGAGCACCAACTCTCTTGATTCTCTAGCACCCACTAGAAGGAAGCACCAACTCCCTGAGTGTTCCAACACCAACTAGATGGAAGCATCGACTTCCAGTTACACAGGCACCGACCTGTATAAAAAAGAACAATAGTTCTCCCTTGCACCACCCTACCACCCTGGTTTTTCTAGCTGCAACCAGATGGAAGATACAACTCCCTGTGTTCAAGCACCCACTTGAAACTCTGAGGAAAATAGTCCTCCCTAGAACCTCCCTACCACCCTAAAATATAAATCTTTTCTTTCTGCAATTTATTGCAGTGATACAATATTTATCAATGGCTTACTAGTCTCATCACTTGTTGGCATAGGGCAAGACCCAAGGTTCAACGCTTCAAAAACACACCAAAAAAACCCTAACTACCGACCCTTTCGGCAACACCTATAAAGAAGATGAAGTCTCACCCGAGGTAGAGGCAGGGGGGGTTGCAGGACTCAAGTGTCTACAACCTAGATGGGACACAAATCTTTGATCACAATACTTAACATAGCACTTAGAAATTAACATTCATTAGTCTTCTAACATTTATTCACATCGTAGGTCAAACCCTTGTTACAAAGCAGTTCAATATTACCCTAGATCTAAGCATATCTAACCAGTAACACATATCATCAGAGTAGATCTAACATTCATTCATACATAAATCACTTGAGCATCAATGGATTAAGCAATTAAATACATAAACAACATAAAAAACATAGCACAAAGCACATCGACATAGGATATACGTGGTTCACCCCAATGTGGGGTTATGTCCACCAACTCTTCTTCTTCTTTATTAGTCTCTTCAATCTCCTTACATGCACCAAGCCACAAATCCAACTCCGCATAGGACATGAGATCTGCACACACCTTGCTAGATCCTCCTTCCCCAAGTTAGATCAAAGCACAAAGCCTTACACACTCTGTGCACAAAGCACTTACAAAACGTTTGCACTTAGCTTTGCAAGACTTAACACATCTTCTTGCACATAGCTAACATTAGCACTAAGCCATTGCCTCTATCTTACATCACCTAGCTACTTATTTATACATTAGAAAAAGGGCCTAAACATGGGTAAACCCATGGGCTGAAATCCCATACCTATTACATAAACCCTAAAACCCAAAAAACTCACAAAAAGGGAGAGATCCTGTGATCTCTGCTTCACCTGGGCGCTCTGTCTTTGATCATCCTATTGAAGACCCAAAAATGGTTAAACACGACCAACGTTTCCACAAAACTTGGTCGAGGGACAACAAGCCCCCAAAACTCACCTATGACTCATCCTGAGTCACTAAAATATGGGCAACACTGCTTCGAAGGCCTCGAGCTTGGCTCAAGCTACCTCGACTTGATGCTTCACCAGAGCCTCCTGCTCGACAAACTCCTGAATGACTTGCTTAGTGACATGCCCTTGTAGGCGCTATTCCACTATGGTGACCACCTGTTCCAACTATGATCCTTGTCCCTTGATCTCTTCAAAGAGGGTGCAGGCTTCATCCTGCACTGGCTGGATTCCCTGTGTCACCTCCATCACTCTACTCTGGATGGAAGTGACCTGCTGTTGAACTGTGCACTGCTCCTACGATATCTTCATTTTCTCAACTAACATAAGTTGCTTTAGTTGTGCTTGAACTGTTGACGCCTGCTGCTTCACCTCCTAGAACTGTGACTCCAATCTCCTCAGCTCTGGGTCTTCTATAAGGTGCTCATAGGTCTGCACACTTCGGTTACTTAGTTGCTTGCATTCTAAGGCCAATGCCTTTATTCTTTCGACTACGCTCTTGACATTTTCTTCCGTTTGATCTTGCACTTCTTGTAGAGTGCTCGATATTTCTTGTAGTCCCATCTCTCCTACTCTTTCTTGAAGCTGTTGAATAGATTCAACGAGCTTCCCCACTTGGATTTCAGCTATCTCTTATTCCATTTGAGCCAATCCTGGCACAAAGCAAAGTTCTCTAGTTTTGAGACTAGGACCAAATCTATCAAACATACCTAGATCCATACTTTCAAAGAAAAAAATTCCACTTATCTTACCTTTACCAGAGCACAAAGATTTAAGATCTTACCTCTTTCTTCAGATCAAGATTCTTTCTCTTAGCACATAGCTTCGTAAGTCAAGCAGAATAATGCACACTACAACAACATATCTATGCACATAGCTTTCTCTTTTCTTCAATTCCCAGCAATCACAGTTTCAGGTCCCGACAACAGAACCATTTGTTGGCACAGGGGCAGACACAGGGTTCAACGCTTCAACAACGCACCAACAAAACCCAAACTACCGACCCTTTCAGCAACACCTGTGAAGCAGGTGATGTCTCACCCGTGGTAGAGGCAGAGGGGGTTGTAGGACTCAAGTGTCTACAACCTAGTTGGGACACATATCTATGATCACAATACTTAACAAAGCACTTAGAAATTAACATTCATTAGTCTTCTAACCTTTATTCACATCGCAGGTCAAACCCTTATTACAGAGAAACACGATATTACCCTAGATTTAATCATATCTAACCAGTAGCACATAGCATCAGAGTAGATCTATCATTCATTCATACATAAATAACTTGATAATCAATGGATTAAGCAATTAAATACATAAACAACATAGCACAAATCACATCGACATAGGATATACGTGGTTCACCACAGTGTGAGGCTACATCCACCAACTCTTCTTCTTCTTTATTAGTCTCTTCAATCTCCTTACATGCACCAAGCCACAAAGCCAACTCCACATAGGACAAGAGATCTGCATGCACCTCACCAGATCCTCCTTCCTCGAGTTAGATCAAATCCCAAAGCCTTACACAGTTTGTGCACAAAGCACTTACAAAACATTTGTACTTAGCTCTGCAAGCCTTAACACATCTTCTTGCACATATCTAACATTATCACTAAGCCATCAACTCTTTCTTACATCGCCTAGCTACTTATTTATACATTAAAAAAGGGCCTAAACATGGGTAAACCCATGGGACAACATCCCATACCCATTACATAAACCCTAAAACCAAAAAATCCCACAAAAAGGGCGAGATCCCATGATCTCCGCTTCAGCTGGGTTCTCCATCTTCGAGAAGCTTGTTGAAGTCCCAAAAATGGTCAAACACGACCAACATTTCCACAAAACTTGGTTGAGCGCCAACATCATTGTTATGCTACACTGCTATACTCTGCTTGCATCAATGTCTTCTTGCTCGCATATTCTTGCACTTTCCGTTCTTCTGCTCTGTCTCTGCATGTGCACCTAGGCTTTCTCTTCCTATCTCATATATGTATCTATGTTCTATATTTTTATTTTGTGTCTTATGCTCTGTGCACCATTTCCATTCTATGCGCTACACCTCTTCTGTGTGCTTCAACTGCTGCACACATCATGCTTCTACCCGCATAAATAACTATCCAAAGAAGAAATGATCTCTTCTCTGTTTTGCATATATTTATCATGCCAAGTCCTTTACTAGATCATACACTAAACTCTTTGTCCTCTCTGGCGATTATGATGAGTTTGTTCTTCATCAATGGACATTATCCAGAGATTCTTTGGCTTCTCTGATAGTTACAAAATTCAACACTTTTCCATCTGTCAATTATCTCTATGATGAGTCTTCATTCCACTGGCAGTTACCTCAAGACTCTTCAACTCCTCTGGCGATCACCCTAAAGCTCCTCGAATTCTCTGGCAGATGAAATCACTCCATTTCTGGCAGTTACAATTAGTTTGTTCTAGCAGTTATAGAGAGAAACTCTGTGTGCTCATCCCTTTGGCACCTTTTCCCTTCCCGAGAAAAACTTCATAGTAGGCACTAGCTTTTCTTGCTAATCCCCTTCCTTTCACGTGACCATGAGATGTGATCAGATGCCTATCCAAAAAGGCATTTCATGATTTTGTGTTTCAGGTGATTGACTGTGAGTCACCTTGATTTTACCAACTCGTGAAACTTCGAGGTGGAGCCTAGAAATTCTAGCTCCTTCCCTTCTCTTCCGTTGATGTAACCATGGCTGTGACCAAATGCTTATTCAAAAGGCGCTTCCCAATCTCGGTCTAGTGAGTGATAGCTCCGTTTCTTGATATGAACTTGGGCGATGATCTCATGTGACCTTTTTTCTCCTTGCAATCCACCTCTAGCTACCACGTACCCTTTCTCCAAAACCATGGTTTCAATTGGGGCCCGCTCACTAAAAATCAAGACACGAGCATGTTCTGGCCCTACAATGCGACGAGATTGTCGATCTCACGATTTTGACGATGCTCCTGAACTGGTGGTTCAAATCTATCCTCTCAAGTCTGCAGATCAGATCTACCCTTCCTAAATCAACGACTGAGATTTACTTCGTGATCCAGGTTCCAGGAGTTTCAAATCTCAAACCTCACTTTTCCCATACGCCAAACTTCCGGAGTTGACAATCCACTGAAGCGTGTCCCTCTTGGATAAACGGTTGAGATCTCCTTCGGGTATCCTAACTTTGGAGATTTTGATTCTCAACTTCTCGTTTCTTCTGACTGGATATCTTCCGAAATGGAAGATTTGCTGATGTGGGTGAGACATGTAGGCAGTGTAGTGGGGTGTGGAGGAAGAGTGCGGTAGTGGAGTGTGACATGTAGCTGGTAGTGGAGTGTGACGTTGGAGCATGGAGGTGGTATGTATGAGTGGTTTGGTGGTTTACTCAGAGGGGGGATTAGGTGGTAAGTGGTAATGAGCGAGGGGGGTTTGAGTTAACATGAAGGTGACATGTATGAGGGTCCCACATGGAAAATATCACCAAATCGGACCCCCCCCACGATTAAAGGCAGAAAGGTCAGGGGGGGGGTCCTTGATTCTCGACCACTGAGATTAGCACGTCCTTTTCCTAACTTATCATGTCCTTCCACTTTAGAATGATCTGATGGATAAAATTCACTTCACATGATCCGACGATCGAGAGTGTATTTCGGCTCTCCGGATCTTTAGGCTTCGGGTATTTCAAATCTCAAACTTGAAATTCTCGAGGTGATATTTTTTCGAAGCTTAACCTCCTCACATATTTATACCTGAAACAAATGTTGTTCGTTTGATCAAGATCTTAGATCAACGACTCGATCTATCTGTGATGTAGCTCTTCTAGGTTATCCTGTCCTTCCACTTAGAATGATCCAACGACTGATGGAAATTCGCATAAATGAGATCTCAGATCTTACCTCGCTTATCTTATCCTTTTACTCGAAAATGATCCGACGACTGACGAGAATTCAGGTTTGATCTGATGGCTGACAGGTATTCAGATAATCAAATTATCAACCCTTTAGCCCCTCTTATCCTATCCTTCGACTTTAAAATGATCCGACAGCTGACAGGAATTCGGGTGATCGAGATCTCAGATCTCATCCCTTTCTTATCCTATCCTTCCACTAATTCAATTCGATGGTTGTCGAGTATTCCTCGTGAGTTTATCCTCCTTGCAAATCCACTAGATATAATGATTGCTGGTCCTTTGTGATCAGATCCAATGGATGTGATCTGTTCCTCTTTTGCGCACTCGTTCCTCCTGTCTGGACTCTGATCTAAAGGTCCATATTCTTCACAGTGTTCGATCCAATGACCACTATCGCTCTCCTTCCTGAGTCTCTGATCTCTCTGATTTAGAAGGTTTTCTAAGTGTTCATGGGTCTCGCCTACATTTCTGAATAACACTATCTCTCCCGAGCTTTTGCAATGAAGTTAACCTCGGCCCTGGTGCACACTTTCTCTCTGTGTGAAACTCTGCACTATTCCTCTTGAGCTTGATTCATTATGAAAACTCAGAGATTCTAAGGAATCTTGCGCATGCTCCTTGCTGCCTTCATGATAACCTCTGGATATATGGAAAATCCAACTCTCTACCCTATGCTCGTACTCCTGATATTGTAGAAAATAATTTCTCATGGTCTCATCATTCCCGATGCTATCATTGCTGCTTTCCCGTTTGTCGTCATTGCACACTCTGCCTGTAATCATGCCATCGTTGTTGTTGTTATTTCCTGTAAACATTCCATCGTCACTACTGTTCTTTCCGTCAATTACAAGCACACTCTGCCTACAAACATGCCAACAATCTCCCCCTTTGGCATTGATGGAAACCCTGAAAGACTGCATTGTTCTACTTAGACCTCCAACTGTAGCATCCATACCACACCTTTTCTCCCCCTTTGACATCAATGTCAAAGAAAACATGCTCCTCCTGAGCTATTGCAATACTTTTCGGAGGTATTAGATGTTCAACCAACACAAACTCCCCCTAATAGGATGGACTCTCTTATCTGAGTCCTGCAGAGTATTTGTATCTAACTCATAGTATTCTCCTTCTAAGTCTTGGACCTATTCATCTTTAGCTTCAGTTGTATCCTCTGTAGAAGACTCAATATTTCTGACCTCTCTTACTGGGACTCCTTTATCAACCTTTAAATCCATGCAATCAACTAAATTATACAATCTTTTATTAAATCATCTATACCCTTTACCATTGGTAGCATATTCTAAGAGGATGCCTTCATCAGTCCTGTCATCATACTTGCCTCTCAACTACTCCATTTTTCCGTGGAGTTCCCAGGATTGTGTATTCTCTCTTGATCCCATGTTTATCATAGAATTCCTTGAAATCACTTGACATAAATTCTCCTCCTTTGGCTGATCTTACTACTTTTAATCTGTTTCCTGTTTGATTCTCAATTAAATCTTTAAATATTTTGAATTTCTCAAATGCTTCAGTTTTTTTTTTGAGAAAAGAAACCTAAGTGAGTCCGGAGTAATCATCAATGATCAACATGAAGTAGTTTTCCTTTCGTGTGCCTTCCTATCTTGATGGTCCACATAAATCCGTAAGAACTAATTGGAGTGGTTTCTCTATTGAAGTAGAGTTCTTTGGATTTGAACCGTGTCCTGGTTAGCTTTCCTACTTGGTAGGGTCTACACACAGAATCTAGTGGTTTTGATAATTTTGGAAGATCTTTTACTGCCACAAGATTTTTGAGCTTGATTAAGTGGTCAGAGTTTAGATGTCCAAATATCCTATGCCATAACCAACTTTCATCATGTTTTCTTAGATGACACTCTTCTCTATCTTCTTTCAGCACACATGCATTATTATCTATCCTTATGACTTTATCCACCACTTATCCCAAGTTTACATTTTTTACCTTACAATATTTGGAAGTGAACACCTCTTCATAGCCTCTGTCACACATTTGAATTACACTGAGAAATTTATGTTTCAGACCATCTACAAGCAAAACATCTTGGGCATCTCCTATGTCATTACTCAAACTCACTGTCCCTTTACCTTTGATTTTACCTAGTTCATCATTTCCAAAGGTCACATTTCTTGTTTTGATTTTACTTATAGACAGAAGCTTATCCTTGTCTCTAGTCATGTGCTTGGAACATCCACTGTCTATATTCCAGGGGTCTTTTCGCTTTTGAGATGAAAGTGCTAGACCACATTTTTCACTATCTTTCTTTTTCCATGTGTTGGCATTTCTAGCTAAGAGCTTTATCCTTGGATCTGCTTTGTAATTCTGTAGATGGAAATTTACATCTTTGTGGCCAAAGTTATGATAGTTATAACATTCGAGCTCATTGTTCAATAGGTCAAAGATATTGGTGTAACGTTGTCTACTCATTGGCTTTTTAGTTCTATGTTGCAAGGATTGTTTATTTCTTGTCTTCCTCAATTGCATGTCTCTAAAATCGACTTGACCATTTGCAATCTTATGACCAAAATTAGAGCAGTAAAAATAGTAACCATGGAAGAAATTTTGGTACCTGAAGGATGGCCTTCTTCTTGGCATTTGTTGCTCCATCTTCTGATATATATATTTTTTATCAGGGATCATCTTGTCTTTATTAGTTTTTGGTGACAGAGTACTCATATGGTCTGTTTGTCTGCTGACTTGGAACTTGATCATCTTTACTGGCTGTTTGTTGTTTGAACCACTTACATAACCTAAACTAGTCTTCAACAAAGGAGATCTTTGTTTTCTCATAATATCGTTTAGTTCTGCTGAGGCTTTAATGCTTGGAATATTTTGGAGATATAATTCTTTAAACTTCTCCATCTCTTTTTTGGTTTTTACTACCTCTTCTTCCAAGGCTTCAAATCTTGCCTTCTTCTCTGATAACTGTTGTTTCAGAGTGTCCTCTATTTTCTTTTCCTCTTCTAATTCCACTTTTAGAAGGACACAGTCTTCATCAGGTTTTTTACCATTCTTTTCAAACTGGATCAAAAACTATTTTCGTTTTCTCTTCTTAAGTCCAAGTCTATCAATCTATTCTAAAGAACTGATTAGTTCACCTTCCATATCAACCACAAATTCTTCATCATTAACATCACTTCTTGTGCTTTTATTATCATAATCCTCTTTGGCCATAAGCATAAAGTCATTAACCTTATCTTCACAAGAAGAGTCACTATCTGTGTGTTGGCCCTCGACCAAGTTTTGGAGAACCTTGGTCGTGTTTGACCATTTTTTGGACTTCGACAGGCTGGTCAAAGACGAAGCACCAGGAAAAGCGGAGATCGTGGGATATCACCTCCTTTTGTGATCTTTTTGGGATTAGGGTTTATGTAACGGGTATGGGATGTCGGCCCATGGGTTTACCCATTTTTAGGCTCCATTTGTAATGGATAAATATATATCTAGGCAATGTAAGAAAGTAATGGAGAGACCTAGTAGAATCGTCTTAGTGTAGAGCTAGAGGCTTTGTGCATACTATGTGTTAATATTTGCAGAGCTAAGTGCAAGAGATTGTAAGAAGTTGGTGTGCAGACTGTGTAAGAAGGCTTTGTGCTGTGACCTAACTCGAAAAGGAGGATCTGGTGAGGTGCGCACAAATATCTTGTCCTATGCGGAGTTGGTATTGTGGTTCTGTGCATGTAAGAGGATTGAAAGAAGATAATAAAGAAGACAAAGAGCTGGTGGACGTAGCCCCACGCTGGGGGTGAACCATGTATATCCTGTGTTGTGATTGCTTTGTATCATTAATGTGATTTATTCTTATTGATGAATATTTATGTATGTTAGTTGCATATGATATAGTAGCTTAGTGCTTAATAACTTGGATGAATGCTAGATTTGTTGATGCTATGTGCTAAATGGTCAGACATGCTTAGATCTTGTTGAATACTGCGTTGTTCTGTAATTAGGGTTTTACCTGCAATGTGAATAAAGGGTTAAGGAATAATGAATGTTAACTGCTAAGTGCTCTGTTAAATCATTGAGATCATAGATTTGTGTCCCAGCTAGGTTGCAGACACTTGAGTCCTGCAACCCCCCCTGCCTCTACCTCGGGTGAGACTTCATCTGCTTCCCAGGTGTTTCCAAAAGGGCCGGTAGTTAGGGTTTTGTTGGTGCACTATTGAAGTGTTGAACCTTGGGTCTGCCCCTATGCCAACGAATGGTTCCATTGCCGAGACTTGAAACTGTGATTGCTAGGAACTAAGGAAAAGAGAAAGCTTTGTGTGTAGATATGTTGTTGTAGTGTGCAGTACTCTACTTGACTTTTGAAGCTCTGTGCTAAGAAGGGAATCAGATCTGAAGAAAAGAGGTAAGATCTTAAGGCTTTGTGCTCTGATAAAGGTAAGATAAGTGAAAATTTTCGTTTCGAAAGAATGGATCTAGGTATATTTGATAAATTTTGTCCTAGTTTGAAAAGTAGGGCATAGCTATAAGAAAGAAGATATGATATGAATAGATATGATGAAAATAGTGAAAGATATGTTATCCCTATGCATAGAAATATTTTTTGGACTAACAAGTGGATGCAGGATCCTAGAAAGAATTTTTTGCAGGTCTATCACTATGATATCAGTGTGCAATACATGAAAGGTTGGGGATCGTTTAAGAGAAAGAGAGGATTGACATTATGTTATAATTGCAGAAGATTAGGACATCTTGCTAAGGAATTCCCTGGTAGAAGTCCTATTTGTCTTTGTTGTAAAGCTAATGGACATGAATTTTTAGATTTCCATAGAATGATTGCTAAAGTTGAGAAGATGAACATGAGACAAGAAGACCACGAGGAAGGTCAAGAAACTAAGAATATGCTAAAGAACCAGAAAGAATCAGAGGCTATATTATTACAGATGAAAGAAACGTTGAATGATCACAAAGACATCAGTTTATCAGAGATTTTAAAAGAGAAAGAGTGCATAGAAAAAAGAATAGGAGACTTCGACATAGACTGTGTATTGGATGCAAAAACACAGGTGAACATTATGACATAAAGTACTTGGGAAATATTAGGAAAGCCTGCTATGATTCCTTCATTGGGAGGAATAGGATTGTTTAAAGGAAAGTTGATAACCCTATGTGGAAGACTTGCCCATGTACCTATGGTTGCTCATGGAATATCAACAAAAGAAGAATTCAAGGTCCTTAAGTTTGCTGAGAACAATGATCCCTTTGCACTTTTGTTAGGAAAGACTTGGATTGAGAGAGGTTAGATCCGAAGGAGAGAAGAAGAGGAAGCTATAGAACAGAAAAAACAAGAATTAAGTGATTTCATGGCTAAGAGAATAATGCGCTTAATAAAAGAACAAGAGGACAAGTCGAAGCAACTGATGACTAGAGACTTAGCTGTCGAAGTTGAAATAACACAAGAAGGCTTAAAGAACCTATTCATGCAGGAGAGTAGAGCACCTACTCTAGAAACAATATAAGAAGAAGTATTATCCTCGAACCTTGGGAAAGATCCTAAATAGTGCAAAGTTACTATGCTAAGAAAGGATAAGAGCAAGAATGGAAAGAGGAATCCAGAGATGCAGATCACAGGAAAGAAAGATAGAAAGCTCAGTAAGAAGAAAGCAAAGTTAGAAACATTGTAGGAGGTTCTATAGAGGACTTCACAGAACGAAGGCTTGCAGAACTTGAACCTTGCCAAAATAGCAGAACAACACCGACTGACACTTCGCCATGGCAAAGAAATATGACCGTTGGAGGCGTCCCGACCATTAGAATGATGCTCCAGAATTTCTAGAAACAAATTTATTGCCGGAACGTTCACCATTGGACTGTTGGGACTGCGCCATAAAGGATGGAATTGTATTGATTGAGGCATTCCTACCCGTTGGAAGAGTCTATTACAATGTTGTCTATTTATCCTGTCGAGCGTTGCACCAAGGACACTTTCACGAATTGTGATTATCTGATCCCACAGAGAAATAATAACTTTCACGCAGTGCTTATTGTAACCTTGCCATCCGTTCTGCTACCTTGATTGTTTGTTCACCGACCTGAGATATTTGATCTCGAGTGTGTATGTCGGGCGACCTTAGTGTAGTAGAAAAATCCGTCGAATAAATCCTCATAAACCTCATGGCTGAGAAGGTCCTATCTGTAGGAGTACAAGCCTCATTGATGAGAGGAGTGAAAGAATCCCCATCGAATGCATGTCGATCTGGGCCCTCCCGAACTGCGACAGAGAAGATAAGAAAGCATCGCGACAAATTGGAATACGCAAATCTCATCCCATCAATCTTGCCCGACTATATCCTACCTCTGGATGGTGTGGTTAGTCATGATAGCATCCTGAGGGACTTCGACTATACACTGATTATTGTGTACCTATCGAAGGGGATACACGAAGTTGGACCACAGTTAGGCCAGATTATGACACTGAAGATCAATGACTTCAACTTAGGAGACTGCAAGAACTATGGCATGCTCGCACCACACAAGTACTTGACCAAGACAACGAGGAATAAGTCGACGATAATCCCCCAGCCGTGGACTATGGACATCGAGAGGTCCACCATTCTTAATGTGATGAATATCCCACACTTCGAAAAACATCAAGAGGTTAACGCATGCGTTAAACTTCTCCTATCATGCTACCATGGTGGTTACATGTGGTTGGATCAACACATCACAGTATATACGACATTGATCCATCAGATCACTAGATTAAGCATGGAAGGAACAGATCCCCAAGATTTTTACCTAGGGAAGGATGCAGATCGTGCCCTGGCACAACGCATAAAAGAAACTGTTGGCCCTTGGTTATGGAAGCAAGAGGAGATCAAGGAATAAAAAGGAAAATGTGAACTTCACGGAAGACACAGTGACTGTTACTAGGACAAAGTGAGCAAAAGAGAAGAAAATATGGAGTGAAGCAAGCCGTTGGACGAGGAGATTGAGGATGACAGATTAGTAAGAAAGAAGGATCATGGAAAACTTAGAAAGCGAAGAAAGCCACCATTGGATGCCTTAAATCACCACGCGAGAAGGAAGGAACGACAGGCTGTAGAAGCCCTGAAAAATATAGGTCAAGTTGACCTAGGGTTTTAGACACCTAGGGTTTTGGTATCTAGGGTTTTGGACACCTAGTTCTTGACCTAAGGATGTCGGTAATTGATTGTAATGTATAAATAAGAACCCATATGAGGGAAGAGGGTTGGTTCAGGTTGGAGTTACTCGATCTAGTTGTTGTTGTTGTTGTCATCATTACTATTGATCGATCTAGTTGTTATTGTTGGTTGTTGTGAGAGATTACTGTGGAGAGAGAGAGATGCACTGAGTGTGAGAACCTTCTGGTATTGTAAGATCTTCATCTAGGTGCGAAGATCGACCATGTAGCTAGGTGCGTAGGGAAGGGAGAGAAAGAGAGGAGAAGAAAGAGGATCTGCTAGCTAAGAGCGTAGACAAGAACTGTATGCTTCATCTTAATATATTATAAAGAACAGTTCTGTGGATGTAGCCCTAGAGAGAGGGTGAACCACATATATTTTGTGTTGTGTGTGATTGGTATTATGTCTCTGTCATTGATATACTATGATTGCATTACTATTTTAGATCTGATAAGTAGATGTGCAGAGTATATCCAAGATGATAAGTGATATATTAATGTTGTGTTGTTCTTATATTAGTCCCACTTGATATTCCCTTTGGTTGTAGACATCTTTGTCCTGCAAACCCCTCATAACTACTTCGGATGAGATTGAATTTTCTTCTTAGGTGTTGTCAAAAGGGCCAGTAGTTAGGGATTGTTGGTGTTCTCTTGGAGCTGAACCCTGGGTCTGCCCCTGTGCCAACAAATGGTTCCATTGCTAGGACAAGAATCTTCTTGAAGGAGTGTCAAGGTGGTTCCCATCAAAGACAAAGACTCAAAAGTGGATAGAGGATCAAGAGAAGGACTTCGTTAAAGCCCAGAATAAGAACCCTAATATTAGTACAGAGGATTAGTTGGAGAAATATATCTTCACTGATATACACAAAATTTTTTTTTGGGGAAATCCATCAGGAGCTATACGAGTGGCTAGCTAGATTAGAAGATACCCAGTTTGAGATCCAAACTAGACCTCCTATGGTTTTGATGTCAAAGTTGATCAAGAAGGTCAAAAGAGTTGATAACACTGTATCACGAGCAGTAGATCACTAGTTTGATAGAACCATTGGAGGGTACATCACAGAGTTTGTTGTTGACATAATAGAGTCATATAGCCAAGCTAACCGATATTTCTTTAAGGGACCCAGAGGAAAATTTTTACAATTCCTGAAGTTGAGACTCAACATGCTATTGCACAAGAAAAACATATTGAAGATACAATAGATTGGTCGGATCTAGAAAGGCTAATGTTTAAGAATTCAGACAACGACAATGACACAAAAGCTGGACATACGTGTAGTGGGAGAGTGTTAATAGAAGTTCACCTTGCGAACCTATTCAATAAGAAATACGGGGATGCAGGTTTCTATAGTGGAGAAGAGGCATATTTGATAGATAGGGATCATTCAGAACTACTGGGACAGAGGAAGGGAAAGCTAAAGAGCTTCGCCAGGGAGAACCTGAAACTTCAGGAACTATGCAGACCATTGAAGTAAGTACTATTATCCCTCCTGTTGATTCAGTAGTATTAAGCAATCAGAGTAATCCCAACCACCAGAGTAGACATAGCACTGTCACTAGTAATCCACCACATACTCATTCAGGGACCCTAGGAAGATCTATGGAAGATGAGATGAGACTCCCTATCTTTATGGGAGATGGATCTAAAGATCCTGATCAACACTAGTTGCAAGGGATTGCCAGAACCCTTGTACTACTTACAACTACTGTATCTCGTTTGAACATGTTATAGAAGATTGTCCTGTGCTACTAGCTAAGCTTCAAGAAAGATGAGGACCTCACCAAAACCCGCAAGTACAACTAATATATGCTGAACCTTGCAGAGAAGACCCTAGAGTGGCTTTTATAACCAGAGGAGGCACTGTTATAGGAGAAGACATACTGACCCAAGGGAATATTACAGAAGACTCAAGAATCAATAAAGCTACAGAGAAGACACAAATGTTTGATGCAAAGAAAGAAAGACAAATGTTTGAGGAGGCAAGAAAATAATTCAGAGGAGACCAAGGTTCCTCATCGAAGACAAGACCAGAAGTGAGAGAATATGGAATGCCTCTAGCATTTGATCACTCTGCTTCACCAAAAGAAGGAAAAGAGGTAAGCAAGCTCATGGAATTCCTATATACTTGTATTAAGTTGATTCAGGATGAGAGCGCTGTACAAGAGTTAAAAATTTTAATTAGACAATATGAGCTAGGAAAGATAGACCCCTTACTAAATAGGGCAATACACCAAATTGTTAAGAAGAGAAGGATCAATAAGGAATTAAATTTGAATACTCAAATATGTGAATATGATATAGATTATGTAGTCCTCAACTTAGGGTTGGAGGTCAATGTCATGACAAAGAAAACCTGGGCACTGATGGGAAAACCAAAGTTGATCTATTCCCCTATCAGGATTAGGATGGCCAACCAGCAAGCTGTAAGTCCATTTGGCAGATTGGAACATGTCCCTGTGGACATTGATGGAGTAAGAACATTTGTAGATTTTGAGGTAATTGAGATAGTTGACAATAATTTCCCTTACCCTGCGCTATTAGGAATTGATTGGGCCTTCAATAATTCCACTGTGGTTGATTTAAATAAGAGATGTATGAATTTTGAAAAAGATGGACTTAGGGTCGTTGAACCCTTAGATCTAGATGAAGGTCGACGATACACAAAACCCCTCAGAGAAGAAGACCGCGCATATGAACTGGAAAACATATACAAATTAACAGCCAGACAATAGGATTACATTAATCCCACAACCGATGGAAACTTAAGCTAACAAAGTGACATCGTATGCTCATCAGACTCAGAAGAAGCACTGGAGAATTGGCAGAATAAAATGTATGAAGTATCTACAAGAAGATGTGCTAGAATAACCAGAGAAGTTCGCTGGATCGACACAACAATAAGTAACTTACCCGACTTTGATGGTCTAAATCCTTTAGAAAATGTCTTGTTGGAATTTGAAGAAAGTGTACCAATACAACAAAGATTGTTGGCAATGGATTAGGCCTTGAAAGAAACCCCAACAAGATGGTGGGGGACACACAAACACAACATTGCAGACTGGGTACAATGTCGTACCTTGATGACAACGTGGTTCTCAGCACAAGTAGAAGGTTGCGAAGTTCGCTACACAGGTCGAAGCTACCCAAAGGACCATGTGTGAAGCTGTAAGGAAGCCTGGAGAAACGTCCCTCAAGAACAATGGGTACACAAATTCATCAACAGACTAGAAACAACACCTATCAACTGGTACCTTCAAGCAGAGCTGCGCCTCATCACTACAGATTGGAAAGGTATGACTCAGAATTTTGTAACTACCTTCTTATTTGAAAGTCAATATCCTTTAGTAGATTAAGCATTACATATTGTGAGACAGAAAGTATTCGAGGAGGCATGTAGCCTTCCTTTGGAACAAGAAGAGGGCAAATGGATTGCGCCTCTCTAGAAACTACAAGGTTGATACAACATCAATGTTGATGAAGACGATGATCCGAGGAAGATGAACATTGCAGAAACAAATGGCTAGAGAGATGTAGAAGGACCAGGAGTTGAGTTACCATTTATGGGACAACTGATCAAGATTAATAAGGTCAGTATTGGAACAAAACAAAGACTGAAGCTTGCTAATGTAAGAGATTATTGGGATGCTGCTACCATTGACAAAATTACAGAGTTACTGCATGAATATCAGGACTTGTTTCCAACCAAGTTCACTGATATGAAGGGCATTAAAGGGCCTATGGGAGATATGAGGATTCCTTTAAATCCAGATGCTAGACCAATCAAATAGAGACTGTACAGACTAAACCCTAAATATAAGGAAAAAGTGAAAATTGAGCTCGACAAAATGTTGGAAGCAGGGATTATAGAACCTGTTGAAGAGTCAGAGTGGATTAGCCCTATGGTGGTACAAGACAAGAAGACAAGAGAGATCAGGATATGTGTAGATCTCAGGAAGCTGAATGATGCTTGTTTGCATGACCCCTTCCCTACACTATTCACTGACGGAGTGTTAGATAATGTGGGAGGCCAGGAAGTATATTATTTTACAGATGGATTTTCATGATACCATCAGATCCGGATTGCCAAGGAAGATCGCCATAAGACCACATTTGCAAAATAATGGGGATCCTACCATTATATAGTGATGCCATTTGGATTAAAGAATGCCCCAACCATCTTTTCCAGGGTGGTGGTCAAAGCATTCAATGAATTTCTGCATAAATTTCTAGAAGCATATTTTGATGATTGGACTGTTTTTAGTTTATTGAAGAATCATATTGAATTTCTAAGGCTAATGTTGGATAAATGCAGGCAGTGTCAAATTGCCTTGAACCTGAAGAAATGTATCTTATTTTCACCATTTGGAGTGTTGTTAGGTCATATCGTATGCAAGCAAGGATTGCTGGTAGATCCATCCAAAATTGCCATTATAGTTGATCTACCCCCTCCTACTTCAGTCAAACAGCTGTGCATTATGTTGGGACACACAAGATACTACATAAAATTCATAAAAGGATATGCTCAGATTACAACACCCATGGAGATGCTATTGAAGAAAGATTTTCAGTTTAGTTGGACATAAGAATGCCAGCAGAGCTTTGACACACTGAAATAGAAAATGGTTACTGTGCCTATTCTGGTTTTCCCAGACTGGACCAAGGAATTTCATGTGCATGTCGATGCATCTTCCTTTTGTTTAGGAGCTGTGTTATCACAACCTAGAGGAGGAGATATTCACCACCTGTTATCCTTTTCTAGTAGGAAGCTATCAACTGCTGAGATTAATTACACCACCACTGAGCGAGAAGGGTTAGCCATGGTATATGCATTGCATAAATTTCACCACTACTTGTTGGGAGGACACTTTAAAATGTTTACTGATCACTCCGCACTGAAATACCTAGTCAACAAACCAGTGTTGGGGGGAAGGATATGCATATGGCTTCTGCTATTTCAGGAATATGATTTTGAGATCATAGTCAAGCCAGGGAGAATCAACAAAGGTCCTGATCACTTGTCAAGGTTGGAACATGGTGAAGAGCTGACCAGTTTGGAGGATGCACTACCGAATGCACAACTACTAGCCATTAGAAATATCGATGACCACTTCATAGAGATAGTCCAATTCTTATCAACAGGAATGACACCTAGTGAGTACACAATTCCTGAGAAGGAACAACTAGTAGTGTGCACTGCAAAATTCTCACTTATAGTTGGAAATATATACAAGATGGGACCTGATGAGATATTAAGAAGATGTGTTATGGAGGTAGAACGACCACTAATCCTCGCAGAAGCTCATGAAGGCATCGCAGGAGGAAATTATGCAAGGAAAGCAACTGCGTAGAAGGTTCTTAGAGCTGGCCTTTGGTGGCCTACCTTACACAGAGATGCTAAAGACTATTCTAGAGCTTGCGACACATGCCAAAGAGTTGGGAAACCATCTAGAAGAGATGAAATGCCATTATCCCCACAACTGACCCTATAAGAATTCGAAAAATGGGCCATTGACTTTGTTGGACCTATAAACCCACCAGGAAAGCGTACAGGAGCAAGGTACATAATTACAACAAAAAAATAATTGACCAGATGGGCCGAAGCAAAAGAAGTTAAGGACTGTAGTGCAACTACAGCTGTGCGCTTCATATTTGATAACATCATAACTAGATTTGGATGCCCAAAGATCCTTATGAGTGATCAAGGTACACATTTCATCAATAAGACAATTGAAGCCCTAACTGAAGAATTTGCCATCCACCATCAGAAGATCACACCGTACCATCCACAAGAAAATGGGACAGTTGAAGCATTCAACAAGATCTTGGAAACATTGCTCATGAAGATTTGCAGTGTGAACATGGATGATTGGGATCTAAGAGTACCGACAATATTATGGGCCTATAGAACCACTTGCAAGAAGCTAACAATGCAGACACCTTTTAAGTTGGTATATGGTCTTGAAGCTATTGTTCCAGTGAAATATATGGTACCAAGCCTAAGAATTGTTTCCTTTACAGATATGGATGACCCTGGCATTGTTCAAGAGAGGCTTGCATAGTTGGTTGAATTGGAGGAAGACAGATTTATAGCAGGATTCCATCAATAGGTTCAAAAGGAAAGAGAGAAGGCCTATCATGATAGGCACATCAAGAAGAAGGCATTTAGACAAGGTGATCTAGTCCTGATATATGACGGTAAGTTCATCAAACATCCTTGGAAGTTCAGCGCATTGGCTAGGGCCATATGCGATCGCTTATGTTACAGAGGGAGGAGCTACACAATTGAAGACTTTGAATGGGGAGTGGAAGGAAGGATTAATGAATGTGAGCTGGTTTAAATTGTACTATGACAACCAGCTACCCCGTAGTTCTCAGTAAATGCAAGAATAAAAGGGTCTAGGTACTAGGTGCAGTTGAAACTGGGTACCAGACATAGAAAAGACAGTTTTCACAAGGAGGAAAAGGAGGCATAAAGCAGAAAGTAGAGGCTGCACTATGCAGTTAGAATTCGAAGTAAAAAAGAAGGATCAGGTCTGAAGTGCCTCGGGACGAGTCACAGGTGAGTGTTGGGGGCCTGTTGGCCCTTGGTTATGGAAGCAAGCGAAGATCGAGGAAGGAAAAGGAAAATGTGAACTTTGCGGAAGACACAATGACTATTACTGGGACGAAGTGAGTAAAAAAGAAGAAAAGATGGAGCAAAGCAAGCCATTGGATGAGGAGATCGAGGATGATATATCAACAAGAAATAAGGATCATGGACAACTCATAAATTAGAGAAAGCCACCATTGGACAACTTAAAGCACCACGCGAGAAGGAAGAAAAGATAGGTTGGCGAAGCCCTGAAAATATGGGTCAAGTTGACCTAGGGTTTTAGACACCTAGGGTTTTGGTATCTAGGGTTTTGGACACCTAGGTCTTGACCTAAGGATGTTGGTAAGTTATTGTAATGTATAAATAAGAACCCATATGAGGGAAGAGGGTTGGTTCAAGTTCGAGTTACTCGATCTAGTTGTTGTTTTTGTTGTCATCATTACTCTTGATCGATCTAGTTGTTATTGTTGGTTGTTGTGAGAGATTAATGTGGAGAGAGAGAGAAGTGCCGAGTGTGAGAGCCTTCTGGTATTGTAAGATCTTCAGTTGGGTGCGAAGATCGACCCTGCAACTAGGTGTGCAGGGAGGGGAGAGAAAGAGAGGAGAAGAAAGAGGATCTACTGGCTAAGAGCGCAAACAAGAACTGTATGCTTCATCTTAATATATTATAAAACATAGTTCTGTGGACATATCCCTAGAGAGAGGGTGAACCACGTATATTTTGTGTTGTGTGTGATTGGCATTCTGTCTCTGTCATTGATATACTGTGATTGCATTACTGTTTTAGATATGATAAGTAGATGTGCAGAGTAGATCCAAGCTGATAAGTGATATATGAATGTTGTGTTTTTCTTGTATTAGTCACACTTGATATTCCCTTTGGTTGTAGACATCTTTGTCTTGCAACCCCCTCATAACTAATTTGGGTGAGACTGCATCTACTTCACAGGTGTTGCTGAAAGGGCCAGTAGTTAGGGATTTTTGGTGTTCTCTTGGAGCTGAACCCTGGGTCTACCCCTATGCCAATAGAAACCTACGACAATGTAGAGAAAGGGAAGAGGGGATACAAGGTAGCCTCCATCCAAAATGGTGCAGTGCGTCTAGCTTTCCAGTTGATCACTGGTAAGCTCGTCAGGAAGAATAGGCCAACGCAGGTCATGGGGTTTTTCATCAACTTCGCAGGAAAATGCGTCGAAGGGATGCAAGTGAACTGGGCGAGCTACCTCATCAACTAGTTAGATAAAGAATAACGTGAAGCTTAGGATCAGGGCTACGAGTTCCATTTCAGTTGGTTGTTGATTCTCATTGCCTTCATTTCTTGGGATATGTCCGAAGGAGTGACCTTCCCTGAAATTGAGTCATCCAAACCATTAGCTGTGAATTTCACTACACTATGGTATTCGAGTGAAATGGGGAAGAAATGGAAGTCAAATGTGGTGTTCCACATATTATCTACAACTGAAGAGGTCCATTGAATCCTTCCTTCACATGATGCCAAAAAATCTACACATGTTCAGGCTACTTGTGAAGTTTAGCGTAGACAGGAACTTCATATATATCACTGCATGTGGAGACAAACACAAATAAGTGCTCCAGTCCTATTACAAACTCACATAAGAGGACATGGAAGAAATAACCAAGGAATGGCCTGCATAGTTCCTTGCATCGATCGAATAGATAGAACTCTTCGACCCTGACCTCATCGGAAGTCTTGTAGTCACTCTCGAAGAATTTGATGCACCCAACAACAACAAGAAGAAAAAGAAGGAAGAGGTACAGGAATAGAGAAACACATCAAAGGAAACTACACTAGATTCACCTGAAGGAGGAGGAGGTGACGAAGTAGACAAAGAATAGGATGAAGGAGAAGAAAACAAACATGAACATGGTGAAGTAACACTGCATAAGGATCCCATCATGGAGGCTGAGACATGCAAGAAAAGAAAGGGTTCCCCGCATAAACCTTCATCGCAAAAGAAGTCAAAAGCCAATAAACCTCCATTTCAGACTGTGCTCACAGTAGATGATATTGACCTCATCATCGTCACTGTATTAGATACCTCAGAGGAAATTTTGCAGCGAAGTGAAGCCAAACATGAGACAATGTTTGACAGGATCGAGGCAGAGCTCAAAGGGGTACAACATGCTCTTTATTTGAGTTGCACAGTGTCTACTGTGCCATTTTTAGCAGGGGACATAGAAGTAGGAGATGAGCCTGCCCAACTACGCAGATTAGCAGACTCGACCGAGGCTCACCTTCGTCAGGCCCAAGAGGAAAAGGATCAAGCCATAGAGGCATTAAATAAATCAAAATAAGAATCCCTAGAGCAATGCCAGATTGCACAACAAGAGAAAGATGACCTCCAGGCGAAGTTTGCAGAGGATAAAGTGCAGATCCAAAAGGAAAAAGAAAAACTGCTCACAGAGTAGATGGGAGTCAAGGAGATAGTCACCAGAGAACTTCAATCTCTGCCAGGCCTCACATAGATAGAAGAAGACACAGTCGAGATTCAAGTGGAGTAGCTCACTGAAGATATTCAACAACTTCAAGCAAGAGTGGCAGAATTGGAACTACAAGCCGTGCCAATCACTCCACAGGAAGTGCGAGATCAGAGGGAATAAACTATTCAGAGCACACTAGAAAGAATAAAGGCATTGGACTTAGAATGCAACAAATTAAGAAGTCTAAGTGTGCATACCTACGAGCACCGTGCAGAGGACCCAAAACTATGGACATTGGAGTCACAACTCCAGAAGGAAAAGCAACAAGAAACGACAGTACAAGCATGACTAAAGCTGCTGTCAGCAGTCAAGAGGATGAAAAGGTCCCATGAACAACAAACCTTTAAACAACAAGTCCATGACATCCAGAGTAAAGTTATGGAAGTGACCTAGAGGCTACATCTAGTGCAAGATGAGGATTGCACACTTTTTTAGGAGATTGAGGGACAAGGTGCACAACTAGAATAAGTAGTCACCATGGTGGAACAATGATTAGAAGGACTAGTGATCGAGAAAGTTATTCAGGAGTTTGTCAAGAAGGAGGCTCTGGTGAAGTAGTAGGTCAAAGTAGCTCGAGCCAAGATCGAGGCCTTCGAAGTAGAGTTTCCCATATCAGAGTGACTCGGGATGAGTCACAGGTGAGTGTTGGGGGCCTGTTGGCCCTCGACCAAGTTTTGGAGAATCCTGGTCGTGTTTGACCATTTTTGGGACTTCGACAGTCTGGTCGAAGACGAAGTGGAGATCGCGGGATATCACCCTCTTTTATGAGATTTTTGAGATTAGGGTTTATGTAACGAGTATGAGATGTCATCCCATGGGTTTACCCATGTTTAGGCCCCATTTGTAATGCATAAATAGATATATAGGTGATGTAAGAAATTAGTGGAGAGACCTAGTAAAATCGGCTTAGTGCGGAGCTAGAGGTTTTGTGCATACTATGTGTTAAGACTTGCAGATCTAAGTTTAAGTGATTGTAAGAAGCTAGTGTGTAGACTGTGTAAGAATTCTTTGTGCTGTGACCTAACTCAGGAAGGAGGATCCGACGAGGTGCGCGCAGATCTCCTTTCCTATGTGGATATGGTTTTGTGGCTCTATGCATGTAAGAGTATTGAAAGAAGATAATAAAGAAGATGAAGAGTTGGTGGATGTAGCCCCACACTGGGGGTGAACCACGTATATCCTGTGTTGTGATTGCTTTGTGTCATTAATGTGATTTATTCTTAGTGCTGAATATTTATATATGTTATATGCATCTGATATAGTAGCTTAGTGCTTAATAACTTGGATGAATGCTAGATCTGTTGATGCTATGTGCTAAATGGTCAGATATGCTTAGATCTTGTTGAATACTACGTTGTTCTGTAATTAGGGTTTTCCCTACGATGTGAATAAAGGGTTAAGGACTAATGAATGTTAACTGCTAAATGATCTCTTAAAGCATTGAGATCACAGATCTGTGTCTGAGCTAGGTTGCAGACACTTGAGTCTGACAACCCCCCCTGCCACTACCTTGGGTGAGACTTCATCTGCTTCACAGGTGTTGCCAAAAGGGCTGGTAGTTAGGGTTTTCTTGGTGCGTTGTTGAAGCATTGAACCCTGGGTCTACCCTTGTGCCAACATTGTGTCTCCTGAAGAGTCATCATTGTTTACACATAAAATTTTATTTTTAACAAATCTCTTGGATTTGTACTTCTCTTCACCTTCAGAGTTCTGGTCCTTCTTCTTGTGTGGACACTTAGATGCAAAGTGATCTATATTTCCATAGTTAAAACCTTTGAAGGGAAACTTACCTTGATAATTGGATGATCCTTTCTTTAGTCTTCTCACAATTTTTTCTTCAATTTCATCAGGCTCAAAATCCTCATTCTTATATGCTTTAAATGATGCTTCTCTAGAGGTGGGTTTATCTTTAAGTATCCTCATTTAATATGTAGTCAACATTCCTAGAAGTTGATCAAAAGGCAGAGCTTTTAGATCATTAAGTTTTTCTGTAGAAGAGACCTTTGGGTTGAACCTATCTGACAGAGATCTCAAAATTTTCTGAACCAAAAATACATCTTCAATCTTCTCACTAAGATGCTTCATGGCATTCACAAGCTCCTCAAATATTAAGAAAAAATTATTAACTATTTCATCCTCATTCATATTTAGTTATTCGAATTGTAATCTGTAGGTTTGACGCTTGGCATCCTTTACCTTCTCATTACCTTCATAACTGCTAATGAGTTTGTCCCACATTTCTTTGGCAGATTCTAAGTGCATAACTTTTACAAATTCTGCTTCTGCAAGCCCACTCAGAATAACATTCATAGCCTTAGCGTTGAAGCTGAATTCTAGCTTGTCATCTTTATTAGCTAGTAAAACCGGCTTTAGATAACCAGTCTCTACCACATCCCATACATCTGCACCTAAAGCCATTATGTAGGTTCTCATCCTAACTTTCCAGAAGGAAAATTTTGTTCCATTAAATAGGGTGGCCTTATTGGTTGAAGTTCCTTCATGACTTGTCATGTTTAAGCTTACTGATCTACCTTTAAATAAAAGGAACCCGCTCTGATACCAATTGTTAGACAACTGAGAGGGGTGGCGTGAATCAATTGTTACTATTCTTAAACAATTATGCCCATTTTAAACTCTTTATAGAACACTCAATGATGATCACAATAATGCAGGGAAGTAAGCAATAGAATATTCAACATCAATCACACACATGAAATACACAAAGACATATATTCCTGAGGAAACGCATAAAGGGAGAAAACCTCTTCTTCTTGATATGATAAGTAGTCTTTATTTTCTGTACATTATCATTCTTATGAGAACCAACTCATTTTGAGGCTACCACCTCTGATTTACAAGCAACAACTTGTTGAGAGCACCACCTCTCTTGATTCTCTAACACCCACTAGAAGGAAGCACTGACTCCTTGAGTGTTCCAACACCAACTAGATGGAAGAATAAACTTCCAGTTACACATGCACCAACCTTTATAACATAGAACGATAGTTCTCCCTTGCACCACCCTACCACCCCGGATTTTCTGGTTGCAACCAGATGGAATATACTACTCCCTGTGTTCAAGCACCCACTTGAAAATCTAAGGACAACAATCCTCCCTACCACCCTGAAATATAAATCTTTTCTTTCTGCAATTTATTATAGTGATACAATATTTATAAATGGCTTACTAGTCTCATCACTCTTCTGCTACACTGCTCTGCTCTGCTTGCATCAGTGTCTTCCTGCTCGCATATCTTGCCCTTTCTATTGTTATTCTTTGTCTCTACATGTGCACCTAGGCTTTTTCTTCCTATATCATATATGTATCTCTATTCTATCTTTTTCTTTTGCGTCTTATGCTCTGTGCACCATTTCCATTCTATGCGCTATGCCTCTTTTGTGTGCTTCAGCTGCTGCACACAACATGCTTCTACCCTCATGAATACCTATCCAAAGAAGCAACAATATCTTCTATGTTCTGCGTATATTTATCATGCCAAGTCCTCTTTCAGATCATACACTAAACTCTTCGTCCTCTCTAGCGATTATGCTGAGTATGTTCTTCATTAGTGGCCGTTATCCAGAGATTCCTTGGCTTCTCTGGTAGTTACAGTCTTCAACACTTTTCCATCTGTCAATTGTCTCTATGATGAGTCTTCATTCCATTGGTAGTTACCTCGAGACTCTTTAGCTCCTTTGGTGATCACCCTGAAGCTCTTCAAATTCTCTGGCAGATGCAATCACTTCATTTCTGGTAGTTACAATTAGTCTGTTTCACCAGTTACAGAGAGAACCTCTACGCGCTCATCCCTTTGGCGACTTTTCCCTTCCTGAGAAAAACTTCACAGTAGGCACTAGCTTTTCTTTCTAAGCCCCTTCCTTTCACGTGACCATGAGCTATGATCAGATGCCTATCTAAAAAGGCATTTCACAATTTTGTGTTTCGGGTGATCCACTGTGAGTCACCTTGATTTTCCCGACTCGCAAAACTCCGAGGTGGATCCTAGAAACACTAGATCCTTCCTGTTGGATCATGTTTTCATTGATGCCAATGGTTGATTTATTGTTGTCATTGATTGATGTCAAGAGTAGATTGTTGGATCATGTTGTCATTAATGTCAAGTGATTGATTGATGCCAAAGGATTGATTGATTGATGATTGATGTCAAATGTAATATGTATTGTCCTCGACGAGAATGCATAGATGAAGATGGATCAATAAGTTTTCATTGATATGATGAATATGGATCAATGAATTGTCATTGATACATGATGCATAGTTGGATTGATGTAATGGTCTTATCATGGTTGATAAGGTACACAAATGGATGAACTCCAAAGTGGTCCCCTTATGGTGAAAGCCCTCATGGGAAGATGCTTTACGGTTGAGTTATCCTTGAAGTGTGGATGGAGAACCCATGCTTGTATGTGGAATAATGAGATGAATATCAATGAAGTTATTGGTGAAACTATCCTAGATGGATAGTGTTTGTCATGCCATTTCCGATGGTATGTGGAATGTCACATAACTCCTCATGGTTTTAGAGTTATGGCTTTATGAAGTTGGAGGACCCCCATATGTTGGCTTGAAGCCCCAAATGGTCAAAGAAGTCAAAGTGCTTGAAAAGAAGAAATCATTATTTAAATGATAAATTAAAGTGACAAAGTCAAGTAGGATTATTTAAATAATAAAGTGAATTGACAAAATCAAGAAATATTATTTAAATGATAAAGAGAAGTGACAAAATCAAGAAGAAATGTTTAAATGATAAAGTATTGGAGAACTTTTTATTTATGCAAAGTAGGTTAACCCTAAAATAAGGAAAAGAGGTTAAGTGAGCTAGAAATGGGTTAAGTGACCTATAGGATGAAAGTATAAATAAGATAGCAATGGTCTCTTGTAAGACATCCTTTTTGTGGATTAATGGAGAGCTTCTTGTGAGATTATTTTTGAGTGTTGATGGAGCGCTTCTTGTGAGAGAATCTTTGGTGTGGATTTCTTGAGCATGATTGAAGATCTATTTTGAGAAAGAGAGTGTGAGGAGGATCTCATGGACTCATCAAAGTTTCATAAATATCGAAGATCTTGACGAAAAAAGTCTCGAAGCTTCAGAAACCCTAGTTTCTAAGGTGTACACGGGCTGTAATGGGCCAAGACGCGTACATACACGGGCTGCATGAGGATAGGGCACATACATTGGATAAAATCATGAAGATTTTTGTTTGAGCTGATGACTAGCAGTTGAAGACTGAAGCAGGTTCCAGATCTGCATTCTATGGGCTCAGATTTGTCACTAAGACACTGGTATGGTTACATTATTGTCTTGATGGATAGTGTTGCTTTTTGTGTTGTGAATGATTAGGGAATTATTGGTATAGCTATTGTGATGTGGTTTATGCTGATTGATGGAGTGAGCAATACTCTTGTGGTTCAGTTGTGATATGATTTCTATGGTATACTATTTTCTTATACATTATTGAGTTAGCATTCATATTGATTGGTTGTGGAGCATGAGTAAGCTATTGGAGATCTTGGATGTGTTGTGGTAAGTTTGGACAGAAGAAATTATGCTTGTAGGTTGCAGAGGATCTGAGTGTGTGATGAGAAAAGGATAAACCCTTATAGCTTAGAAGGCATACGCAGGTTGCTGTATATATTGTCCGCATATATACATGGGCTGTAGTGAGCCAGGGTGTGTACACACGCGTGCTGCACTACTGACAGGTCGCGTACATGTTGCAGATTGATATCTGTTGAGGATTGTTGCCTCATCTTAGTTGGTGCTGAGGGTGTAAGATGAGTCTTTCATTATAGAGTTGGTGCTCTTGTAGAGTTGTACTCTATTCAGTTGTTGCTGAAAAACCCCAAGGATTGTAGTCCGTAATAAAAAGAAAATTGTACATACATCTTGTGTTCTTTGTGTTGCTTGTGGTGATGACTTATTGATGATCTATGTTGCTGATATATGTTCATGTCTAACTGGTTATAAATGACAACAATGAGTAATGAGTAAAAGTTGAATGTTAACTAATGATTTTTGTGTAAGAGGGAAGTTTTTGTAAAAAGAGCCCCACACTCATTCACCCCCCCTCTAAGTGTGGTAGGTGTGTCCAACAATTGGTATTAGAGCGAGACTTCACTACAATCCTTAACAAGCTTGAAGGAGATCCATAGACACACAAATGGATGATGAAGTTCCAATCCTTTATGAGGAAAACTATTCTACTTGGAGAATAGACATGAGATTACATTTGAAGACAATGGGAGCTGCGATTTGGAAGGCAGCCATTGGTGGATTAGTTCCTTTGAAGAACAAGTCAAAGTTTTCATCCCAAAGGGAAGGAAATAAGAATGATGCATTGGCTCTCAAGACCATTATTAGTGGACTCTCAAGCCCTATCAAAGAGAGCATAGGACAATGCACTTCCGCCAAGGATCTATGGCTAAAGCTAGAGGAGACATATCGAAAGAAGATGTTGAAGACCACTCCATCAAGATCATTAAAGATAAAGAATCTCCAAAAAATCTTGAATGAATTATTTCTAAATGCGATCTTGAAAGAATTTCAAATCAAGACAAAGAATCAAGTGATGATGTTATCACAAATGAAGATCTTGAAGACATTTCAAATGAAGGCAAAGAATCATGTCTTAATGTTGGTAAAAAGGAAGATCTTGAAGACACTTCAAATAAAGGTAAAGAATCTTCAAAGACCCTTGATTGCAATGATTCAAAATGTGA
>ML780611.1:0-24333 GCA_009831015.1 Picea engelmannii | reverse complement strand
AGAGGCATAATTCCAGGGGGAGCGATGGTCATAGGGGGAGTATGAGCGATGTATCTTCAACATTACATCAGAGTGATATCCCTTTCTCAAAAGGGGAGAGATTATTTAGAGGAAGATCAAAGGAATTCAGATAGGGGGAGCAACACCAAGGAAATTTCAAGAAGGGGGAGCATCCCCAAGGAGAGAATGGCCCTTTTCCATTGATGTCAAAGGGGGAGAGATAGTCACATTGATGTGATTAATGATTATTCACGGGGAGAGATAGTCACATTGACTATTGATGTAGAGAATTCCTTATCTACATGTTGACATCAATAATTGGTAATTGGTGGTGACATCAATGTTGGTATTGCCATCAATTCCAAAGGGGGAGATTGTTGGATCATGTTGTCATTGATGCCAATGGTTTGATTTATTGATGTCAATGATTGATGTCAAGAAGAGATTGCTGGATCATGTTGTCATTAATGTCAAGTGATTGATTGATGCCAAAGGATTGATTTATTGATGATTGATGTCAAATGTAATATGTATTGTCCTTGATGAGAATGCATAGATGAAGATGGATCAATGAGTTGTCATTGATATGATGAATATGGATCAATGAGTTTTCATTGATACATGATGCACAATTGGATTGATGTAATGGTCTTATCATGGATGATAAGGTACACAAATGGATGAAATCCAAAGTGGTCCCCTTATGGTGAAAGCCCTCACGGGAAGACACTTTACAGTTGAGTTATCCTTGAAGTGTGGATGGAGAACCCATTCTTGTATGTGGAATAATGAGATGAAGATCAATGAAGTTATTTATGAAACTATCCTAGATGGATAGTTCTTGTCATGCCATTTTCGGTGGTATGTGGAATTTCACATAACTCCTCATGGTTTGAGAGTTATGGCTTTAAGAAGTTGGAGGACCCCCATATGTTGGCTTGAAGCCCCAAATGGTCAAAGAAGTCAAATTTCTTGAAAAGAAGAAATCATTATTTAAGTGATAAATTAAAGTGGCAAAGTCAAGAAGAATTATTTAAATAATAAAGTGAAGTGACAAAATCAAGAAATATTATTTAAATGATAAAGAGAAGTGACAAAATCAAGAAGGAATATTTAAATGATAAAGTATTGGAGAACTTTCTATTCATGGAAAGTAGGTTAACCCTGAAATAAGGAAAAGAGGTTAAGTGAGCTAGAAATGGGTTAAGTGAGCTAGAAATGGGTTAAGTGACCTATAGGATGAAAGTATAAATACAATAGCAATGGTCTCTTGTAAGACATCCTTTTTGTGGATTAATGGAGAGATTCTTGTGAGATTATTTTTGAGTGTTGATGGAGAGATTCTTGTGAGAGCATCTTTGGTGTGGATTTATTGAGAATGATTGAAGATCTATTCTGAGAAAGAGAACGTGAGGAGGATCTCATGGACGCATCAAAGTTTCAACAATATCGGAGATCTTGATGACAAAAGTCTTGGAGCTTCAGAAACTCTAGTTTCTCAGGTGTATGTGGGTTGTAATGGGCCAGGGCGCATACATACGTGGGATGTATGAGGACAGGGCATGTACAATGGATAAAATCATGGAGATTTGTTTTTGATCTAATGACTGGCAGTTGAATATTGAAGCAGGTTCCATATTTGCATTCTATGGGCTCAAATATGTCACTGAGACACTGGTATGGTTACATTATTGTCTTGATGGATAATATTGTTTGTTGTGTTGTGAATGCTTAGGGCATTCATGGTATAGCTGATGTGATGTGGTTTATGCTGGTTGATGGAGTGAGCAATACTCTTATGGTTCAATTGTGATATGATTGCTATGGTATACTATTTTCTTATACATTATTGAGTTAGCATTCATATTGATTGGTTGTGGAGCATGAGTAAGCTATTGGAGATCTTGGATGTGTTGTGGTCAGTTTGGACAGTGGAAGACAAAATAAATTTTGCTTGCAGGTTGCAACGGATCTGAGTGTGTGATGAGAAAAGGATAAAACCTAATAGCTCAGAAGGCATACACAGGTTGCTGTATATATTGGCCGCATATATATGCAAGCTGTAGTGAGCTAGGACACGTATACACACGGGCTGCACTACTGACAGGTCGTGTACCTGTTGCAAATTGATATTTGTTGAGGATTGTTGCCTCATATTAGTTGATGCTGAGGGTGTAAGATGAGTCTTGCATTATAGAGCTGGTGCTCTTGTAGAGTTGTACTTTATTCAGTTGTTGCTAAAAAACCCCAAGGATTGTAGTCCGTAATAAAAAGAAAAATGTACATACATCTTGTGTTCTTTGTGTCCCTTGTGCTGATGAATTATTGATGATATATGTTGTTGATATATGCTGCTGATATATGTTCACATCTAAATGGTTATAAATGACAACAATGAGTAATGAGTAAAATTTGAATGTTAACTAATGATTTTTTTGTAAGAGGGAAGTTTTTGTAAAAAGAGCCCAACACTCATTCACCCCCCTCTAAGTGTGGTAGGTGTGTCCAACGCTTCCGTTCTCTTCCACTGATGTAACCATGGTTGTGACCAAACACTTACTCAAAAGGTTCTTCCCGATCTCGGTCTAGTGAGTGCTAGCTCCGTTTCTCGATATGACCTTGGGAAATGATCTCATGTGATCACGCGATTGCAGGCACGTCCAAAGGTGGTTTGGGATCAACCGCTTTTCTCCCCGCAATCCACCTCTAGTTGCCACGTACCCTTTCTCCAAAACCATGGTTTCAATTGTGGCCCGCTCACAAAACATTAAGACATGAGCATGTTCTGGACCTGCAATGCGACGGGACCGTCAATCTAATGATCTTGACGGTGCTCCTGAACTGATGGTTCAGATCTATCCTCTCAAGTCTATGGATCATATCTACCCTTCCTAAATCAATGACTGAGATTTACATTGTGATCCAGGTTTTGGGAGTTTCAAATATCAAACCTATATTTTCCCATATGCCAAACTTTCGGAGTTGACAATCCATTGACGCGTGTCCCTCTCGGATCAACTGTCGAGATCTCCTTTGGGTCTCCAGACTTCAGAGATTTTGAATCTCAACTTCTCGTTTCTTCTGAATAGATATCTTACGAAATGGAAGATCTGCTGACATGGGTGAGACATGAAGGTAGTGTAGTGGGGTGTGGAGGTAGAGCACGGTATTGGAGTGTGACATGTAGCGGGTAGTGGAGTGTGACGTGTAGCGGGTAGTGGAGTGTGACATCGGAGCACATAGGTGGTATGTATGAGTGGTTTGGTGGTTTAATCGGAGGGGGGATTAGGTGGTAAGTGGTAATGCGATAGGGGGGTCCGAGTTAATAGGAAGGTGACACTTATGAAGGTCCCACATGGAAAATACCACCATCTCGAACCCCCCCCCCATGGTTAAAGGAATAAAGGTCGGGGGGGTCTGATATGCCCTATTGACTGTAGATCCAAGTCCTCGATTCTTGGCCACTGAGATTAGCATGCACTTTTCCTAACTTATCCTTTCCTTCCACTTTAGAATGATCTGATGGATGAAATTCACTTCAGATGATTCAACAGTCGAGAGTGTATTTCGACTCTCCGGATCTTCGGGCTTCGGGTACTTAAAATATCAAACTTGAAATTCTTGAGGTGAGATTTTTCTGAAGCTTAACCTCCTCACATATTTATACCCAAAACGAATGATGTTCATTTGATCAAGATCTCAGATCAACGACTTGATCTATCTGCGATGCAACTCTTCTAGCTTATCCTATACTTCCACTTAGAATGATCCAACGACTGACGAAAATTCGCATAAATGAGATCTCAGATCTTACCTCGCTTATCTTATCCTTCCACTCGAAAATGATTCGACGACTGACGGGAATTTAGGTTTGATTCGACGGCTGATGGGTATTCAGATAATCAAATTCTCAACCCTTTAGCCCCACTTATCCTATCCTTCAACTTTAAAATGATCCGATGGCTAACAGGAATTTGGCTGATCGAGATCTCAGATCTCATCCCTTGCTTATCCTGTCCTTCCACTAATTCAATCCGATGGTTGTCGGGTATTCCTCCCGAGCTTATCCTCCTTGAAAATCCACTGAATCTAACGGTTGCTGGTCCTTTGCACTCAAATCCAACAGATGGTATCTATTCCTCTCTCGCACACTCATTCCTCCTGTATGGAATCTGATCTAACTATCCATATTCTTCACAGTGTTCAATCCAACGATCACTATCGCTCTTCTTCCCGAGCTTCTGATCTCTCCAACTTAGAAGGTTTTCTAAGTGTTCATGGGTCTCATCTGCATTTCTAAAAATTGTTATCTCTCCTAAGCTTTGGCAATGAAGTTAACCTTGGTCCTGGCACACACTTTCTCTCTATGTTCAACTCTGCGCTATTCCTCTTGAGCTTGATTCCTTCTACAAACTCACAGATTCTAAGGAATCCTGCACACGCTCCTTGCATCCTTCATGATAACCTCTGGCTATCTAGAAACTGCAACTCTCTACCCTATGCTCATCCTCCTGAGATTGTAGACAACAATTTCTCATGGTCTCGTCATTCCCGATGCTATCATTGTTGCTTTCCTGTTTGTCGTCATTGCACACTCTGCCTGTAATCATGCCATCATTATTGTTGTTCTTACCTATAAACATGCCATCGTCGCTGCTATTATTTCCATCAATGACAAGCATGCTCTGCCTGCAAACATGCCAATAGGACAAGGTCAGGATTGAAACTGGATGAATACAAAGGACCCATTACCAGAAGTAAAAGTAAGAAAATCTATAATCTATGAAGAGAGAACCATATTATTGGAACCTCTTCGGATATGGTAGAAAAAAATGAACAACCACGAGACAAACATCATGAGGAGAGACAAGGAGGTGGAAACCTAAGGTTTGAAAATTGATGAAGAATAAGAGATTCCCCGTTGAATCTTTTAGGTGAGCAACATGATCTCCCTGTTCTCCCCAAGGGTACCTTAAATGAATTTTTTGGAGACGGAGCAATCAATGCAAAGAGACTTCTGCACTTATTTCTTGATGTTTGTGATTTTCACCATGTTGAGTATGAATATTTCATGGTAAGGTTATTTCTGCAAACCATATCAGGAAAAGCATATGAATTCTATACGACATTGCTTAGTAGATCAATTTTCTCATTTAATGACCTCGAATCCATGTTCCTGACTATGTTCTCCCCTCCAATTTCTTATCATACCCTTCTCACTAATTTCACCCAGATTGGATTGAGCAAGAATGAAAGAATATGAGATTTTAATCTCAGGTTCAATAAAACCTTAAGTAAAATTCCAAAAGACAAAATACCAAATGAACCAATTGTACTCGGGTGTTATAAGAAAGCAATTCCCCCGAATGTGAAATATGCTATCATAATATCCCAAATGGATTCTTTGGAGGAGGCAATGACTAAATCCACTGAGATGGAAGAAATTATGATTGAAACGGGTGCCGACCTCGACATCATACTGGGAAAAGTACAAAGGGAATTGGGAGGATTAAGTATTGATAATCAAGGAGATTCTAGTTCAAGAAAGAACGAATAATTCAAGCCATGAAGGAACCAAAATAAAACAATTGGAGGAATATTTTTCAAGGGAACCATACCAGACGTACAGGATGACCCTGTGGCGGCACAAGAAACTAAGAAAATAATTGAAATTGCACAAATGAATATAACTATCAAACAAATGAATAATGAAATAACCAGACTAAGGAGGGGAGACAATTATGTGGAAAATATGAGGATTCCAATCCCAAAGAAAATAAGGAACCCTCCCCAAGAAAATAGAGTGAGGTTTGAAGACATGTATAATCCAAAAATACCAAGGGTTCCCACACAGCCTACTCCCAATGCAGCTGTTCTAGATGATGTGTATGATGAGAAAAAAGTTGAGCAAGAGAACTATTACTCACTTGATGAAAGTCCCGAAAATGTGCATATGGATGAATGCGATACGTCCATGTATATATTTGAAGAAGGCAAAAATGATCCCAACTCACAAGAAAATGTCACCCAGACAAGAGGATTTTTAAATAGAACCAAGAATAAGAATGACTTTGAAAAAGAAAACCAAAAAGATAAAGAAAAAAAATGAAAAAAGGGAAAATGAGAAAGTGACATATAGCGTTGGAAGTAAAAGGAAACACTTGATGTCAAAATCCACTTGGATGACATATAATTTCGTAGAGGAATTAAGTAAATTAAGGATAACTCCGCCTTTTATAGAAGTGGTGAAGATTCCCCAACAAAGAGATTTTTTTTTGAAATTGTTGGATGATCCATCTGAAAGAGAAGAAATTGTTGTTACCAGTCCAAAACAAAGCAAGAACCAGTCAACTGCCAAGCTGAGAGGTAAAATTCCTCCCTTTTACATTTCAATTGAAAATTATGATATTGCACTACATAATTTTTTAGTTGACACTCGTGTGACAAATAATATCATGCCACTGGTGATCATGGAGGCATTGGGCTTGAGTTGCACCAAATATTATGAAGCTGGTGAAAGTATATATGCAATTAATTCTAGAAAAGTGCCAGCCTATGGAGAAATCAAGGACTTTTATGCTTGGATCATGACAACCCCCCATATTATTATAGTTTTCAATATTATTGTGGTAGACCTTCCTCCAACATATGGAGTTGTGTTGGGAAGATATTGGACATCCATGATTGGGGGATATATAATGAATGATGGAAGTTGCATGATGCTACCAGGCAAAGAAGGAGCAATGATTAAAGTGCCCCGTGAACCCAGGAACTACTTCTCTTTCAAGAATAAGGATAATGAATTAATGGAAGATTGTATAGATGCCAGGATTGGAAACTATTATATCCTATACATGGAACATAATGAAATCCTAAAGAAAGTTCAAGATACGAAGAATCAAGAATGTCTGTTTGAAGGCTATTGGAGGATGTCATTCGATGGAGCTTGTTAAAACTCTGGGAGTGGAGTTGGAATTGTTCTTATGAGTCCAAGTAAGATTGTGCATACACATGCTATTATATTTGAATTTTCATGTACTAATAATGAGGCAGAATAGGAATCCTTGATTCAGGGGATGATCCTTGCACAAGAAATGAAAATAGAAAATCTACTTGTGACTAGAGACTCTGAGTTGATGATTAATCAGGTCACCCAAAGGTATACAATCAAGAAGTAAAGACTTAAGTTATATTTCAAAAGAGTTAACGAATTGATGGAATCTTTTAGTTCTTTCAACATTTCTTTCATTACAAGGGATAAGATTTATAAGGCAGATTCATTGGCCTTGGCGGCCTCATTGTCAAACCCAGACGATATACAAAGCAAAACATTTTTTCAAGTAGAAAGATCATTCCGACCTTCTGTGCCCAATAACATGGAATATTTGCAAGTGTTTGATAATGATGAACAACTGGAAAATATTTTGTTGAACGATGATGATGAAGAAGATGATCACATGTCTTCTATCCCTAAATATTGTATACAATCTGAGTCTCTTTTTACGAAAGACGATCATGCTAAGAATATCCTGGAAGAAGTTTCAATTCGAAAAGTGCAAGAAACAAGAAAGGTCAATATTGGAACTGACATTTCCCAAAAATATGTCAACATGGGAGTTGATTGCACCACTGAGGAAGTTGATCAATATGTTGCATTATTTAAAGAATACATTGATGTGTTCGCATGGACCTATGATGATTTGAAAGCTTATGGTAAAACAATATTTCAACACATCATCCCTTTGAGAGAAGAAGCAAAACCTATCAAGCAAAAAATAAGGATGATGAAACATAAATTGAAACCTATGGTAAATATTGAATTGGAGAAATTAAAGAAGGTTGGAATAATTTATCCCATTAGAAATTTTGAATAGCTTTCAAATCTTATGATTGTAAGAAAAAATACTGGGGAAATCTGGATGTGTGTTGATTTTAGAGATATTAACAAAGCAAGCATAAAGGATAACTTTCCTTTACCTAATATGGAGTTCCTTCTCCAAAAAGTGATTGGATCAGCCTGCATGTCCATGTTGGATGGTTTTTCTGAATATAACCAAGTCTTGATGGATGAGGAAGACAAGGTAAAGTCAACATTCATAACACCTTGGGAGACATATGCATATTCTATAATTCCCTTTGGTTTGAAGAATGTTGGAGCCACATTCCAGAGGGCCATGGATCATGCATTTAGTGGGTTGATGGAAAAATTCATGGAAAACTATCAAGATGATTTGACAGTGCATTAAAAAATAAGGGGTGATCATATCCATCATTTCATAAAAGTTTTTGACAGATGTAGATTATACGGTGTCTTTCAAAATCCAAAGAAATTCTTATTCGCTGTAACTCAAGGAAAACTATTGGGTCATATTGTGTGCAAGGAAGATATTTATATAGATCCATAAAGAGTTAAAGAAATAAATGAAATCAACCCTTCGTCATCCAAGAAAGGAGTTCAATCATTTTTCGGTAAGATAAATTTTGTGCGAAGGTTTGTTCCTAACTATGCAAGCATTGTAAAGACGATCAATTTATTGTTGAAAAAGAAAAAAAGGTTTGAATGGACAATGGATACCCAAGAAGCCTTCAATAATATCAAAAGATAAATTACCACAACTCCAATCCTTATTAGTCCATATTTTCAAAGGGCTTTAATAATCTATTTGTTCACTACATAAAAAAATGTTGCATCTGTGCTTACTTAGATGAATACCAAGGGTGAAGAAATCCCAATCAGTTTCATGAGAAAAACCCTTCATGACTATGAATTGAGATATTCAGAACTAGCAAAGCAAGCCTTGGATCTTGTAAAAGTGATGACACACTTTTGAATGTACATACTAAATTCTCATGTTATTGCTTATGTTCCCTCATCGCCAGTGAAGATGCTTCTGAATCAACAATTGAGAGAAGAAAAATGGGCTAATTGGATGACAAATATACAAGAATATGATATTGAAATTAAACCTTTAAACGATGTCAAATGACAAGGTTTATGCAAGCTCATCGTGAATAGTGATTCTTGGATGGAATGATTTCAATTTCAGTAGGAGAACCATTGGAGGATTCAGAATGGTACAAAGACATTGTATTCTACTTGAGTTTCGGGTAGTTTCCTGCCACCATGAACCCTAAGGAGTGAAGAACATTGAAGATGAAGGCAAATAAATATGTGTTGATTGCTGATATATTATTCAGGAGGAATTATGATGGTACAGTACTGAGATGCATTGATGAAAACCAATCCCAAGAACTACTGAGAGAATTCCATGAAGGAATATGTGGTGGACACTTTACACCTACTACCACCTCCCATGAGATAATAAGAGTTGGGTTTTATTGTCCATCAATATTTAGAGACTCATATGCCACAATACTGAAGTGTGTATCATGCCAACAATTTTCAGGGAAAATGAAGAGATCTGCGATGCCATTATAGCCCATAATTGTAGAACAACCATTCTCTCAATGGGGATTTGATGTTGTCAGACCAATAAATCCAAATTCAAGCAAGGCACACATGTATATTCTGATCGCCATGGATTATTTTACAAAGTGGCTAGAGGCAGTGACATTAAAAGGGATGATTATGAAGAGTTAATCAAGTTCCTCAAAGATAATATTTTGTCAAGATTCGATGTCCCATATAAATTTATCACTGATAATGGTTCAATTTTCATCGGGTTGTAGTTTACATAGTTCTGTGGAGAATATGGAATATCATGGGTCAATCATTAAATTATTATGCACAAGAAAATGGTCTTGAAGAATCCACAAATAAGACACTCGTTTAGATATTAAAGAAAATTATTGACAAGAAACAAAGGAATTGGCATCTGAAGCTAAATGATGCATTGTGGGAATGCATAACGACTCCAAAGGACAACACTAGGATGTCCCCATATACATTGGTTTATGGGAAATAAGTGAAAAATCCAATTAGCCTCATACTCAATGCCTTGAATTTTGTGGTTATTACATAAGATACAAAAGATAGTTCACCTATCCAAAGGAGGATCAACCAGTTGTTGAAATTGGAAGAAGAACGAAGAAAAGACCTAAAGAGAACTTCTGAGAGATAGAAAAGTATCAAAATATATTTTGATCAGAGTGCAACTGTAAAACATTTTCATAAGGGAGAATTGGTGTTACTTTGGAACAAGGCCAAGGAGAAACCATCGATGCATACAAAGTTTGAAGTGCTTTGGATTGGACCATACATTGTTGAAAAGATCCTAGGTTTTAATTCCTATATGCTCCAAGACATGAAGGGTAAAAGATTAATGCTTGCTACGACAAACATTTGAAAGGTTTCTTCACCTAAAAATTTCACATTCTCCTTGTACATAAATTTATTTTTTAGTTTGTATATTCTTACCTTTGACTCCATATCCCAATGGATGGAAGAACCGAGTCATAAAGTTTCTCGATTATTGACAAACCACAGGGGGTTATCATCCCACAATTGGAGCCAGTTGTTGAGATCGTTTCTCACTTCCGAACTTTCCCCCCCTTTTCTATTTTCTCAACTTCTTTTCTCCATTTCTTTTCCCTCTTCTATGCCTACCCTCACCTCCCCTTTTCTTTTCTCCCTTCTCTTTTCACTTTCTAGTTACTATACTTAGTCGTTTTTCAAAATGGTGGGTTGGCGGACTCATAGATCTTCATCTCCATCCATAGTCCCATATCATGAGTTCGATCAACCACCATATTATTCTATACTTAACCATTTATGCATTCGCGGGTTCACGAGTTCAAGATTTCATGTTCCAAGTTCCGCGATATCCATTTTTCACCCAAATATATGCGATCTATATTATGACCGTTAGACTTCTTGCACGTACCGAGCTCCTAAATATTTCATTTCTTCTATATCCAAGTCCTACCGACTGCTGCCAACAGTTAGATTATTTTCTATCATTCCCAACTACGGGTTCGCGGGTTCTCGGGTCGATGGGTTCACAAAATTTCCCAAATACTAATCACTCTTGTCTGTTCGCACCACCTTAGTGCTTTTGCCAATACAAATTTAGTATGGTTTAATGATAATAACTCATCATGTAGGTTTCATAAAGATCGTTATTAATAAGTGAAGGGCTCGAGGATATTTCTCATTAAACCACATTAAAGAATGATTTGTCGAAGATAATATTATTGTTATCTCTCTCAAAATTTCATTACAAATATTATTTGGATTAAAGGAACACTCTCGTCAACTTATGGCCGTAGCAACTCGACATTAGTTCTACAGTGATAATTTGAATATTTTTAGGCGTGAGGACCAGAAAATTCAGTGGTCTAGAGTGTATTCTTACTATTCATCCCCTTCTGCTAAGAAGGAAGTGATCTGGACATCCCTAATTGCTCGTGCAGGGTGTGTCCTTGAGGTTTTCAACTGCAAGGAACTGGTTGCATGGTGCGTTGAGAAATACATACCGAGTCAGAAGATTATTCAACTTCAAGACCATTATCCCATCTCTCTTTCACCTCAAGTGTTCCGTAAGGTGTTGAATCTCATTGAGCAAACAATTACTTTCAAAGGAGAGGATTGCATGGATTTCCTGAAAAATCATGACAACGGCTTGGACCTATTGTCTAAGTTCTTGGATAATCCCGCGGCTATCCCTAAAGACATTACCAGGTTGCAGGTTGACTCATTCAAAAACCCCTTTCGGGAAATTGCTTGGTTGTTCATCAGGGTGACAGGCCAGGAAAGTACCACCACCATTTCCTGTATGATTCTTTATATCTTATATTTTACAGTCAAATAGAAAGCTATTTTTGATTGGGGAAAACTGATTTTCCATTGAAATTTCCTCCCAATTGTCATAGTACAAAAAAGACAAGAAATTATTTATGGATTCTTATTTGGTGTTTGCGATAGCATATTGCTGTCATTTTCCAAAATTGTTTATCTGTAAGAGGGTGAACTATGACCTTGACCCAGTTAACTTCTGGTACCAAGCGTTGTGGAGACACAAAGATTATTTTCATTTCTATGAAGTTTTCAATGATTTTGTCTCGGTTTTTAAAGGATTATTGTTTGGAAAAGATACCCCCAGAATATCCCACCAAGTAAGTAAATTACTGGATAAAAAGGGGACGTTGGAGAAAATGGAAAATCATAATGTTATCAAGATTTTCGATTCTAAGGAAAATCCCTCCTTTCTTCCATGCCATGTATCTGTTAAAAAATTTATTATGGAAGTCACAAGGCAGTATAATTTCTGGCTGCACTTTTTTCATGAGAAACGAAAAAATAAATTCATACCCTTGCCCTGGAAAATTGGGGACTTTATATTCAGAAATATAAACAAAATTGATGAATTTGCAAACCACTTCCACAATTTGAATCTCAAATATGATAAAAAGATAAAGGGGTTTGACCCTAACAAAATTTTCGTGGAACAGATGCTAGCAATAGGATTCAAATATTCATTTATTCATATTGTTCTGAGTGAAGAAGAAGACAATAACTTAGGCGCTCCTTCTCATAATGTTGGTGACTTGGAGACAATACTTAGTACTAATGAATTTTACAAGCATAAAGGAAAGGGTTCCAGCGATAAGAGCGCCCAGTCCCCAACTATCACTCTTAAGACTACCACATCTCGGAGCAATGCTCCACTGACCCACCCAACCATAAATGTTACCAAGATTAGTTCGAGCGATGGAGGAGAAAAGAATCCCTCGTCGGGAAAAATTGAGAGCTCGCACAAACTTCCTTTGAGAAAAAAGAGGAAAAATGTTGTGCAAGAGGAAGAAAACCACCACATAGAAAGTGACATCAACAACTTCTCCCTTGAAGACATGGAGCTCGAAGAGGATATTGAGAATATGTTTCCCATAATGGATCAGTCAGGGAGCATGGCCCATTATAATCCATCATTGGAAATTATTGAGAATGAGACCTTCAATGAGGAAGAGTCATTTTCTTTTCAGAGCACTGTCTTTGACAGGGAATCCAAGAAATTGATTATTGATAAAGGTGATATAAATAATAAGAAAGGAAAATCTTGTTCAGAGGTTGACCTAAGAGATATTCGACCTTCCTAGATTTATAGAATTCATGGAGAAATCATGGATGCTTTGGATGACTCCATTGGTGGTCTTGAAGCAAAAAACATGAAATTGAAATAAAGGATCAAGGAACTGGAAGATAGTTAGACCCACTAGACGCACTGCTAAATTAAAGGGATCCTCAAGCCTACTTACATAAGCTAGGAGCTATGTGGAAATAAATATTAAGAAAATAATGGCATTGATCATAGAGGCATGAGAAACTTCGAAAAACATTGCTTCTTTTGGATCGAGGGTGCATTCCTTCCATGAGTATTTGCAAGCCGACCTGGAAAATGAAGAAGATTTTTACCTTGATGTTGTACTACCCTTTGGAAATAGATTTTCCAACATGACATAACTAAGGAGAAGAGAGGAGGATTTTCCCTCCCCAAGCCGGATAAAACAGTTGAATGTGTTCTGGAAAGAAAATATAAAAAACTTAAATAATATTTTTCAAGCATGCATCCAAGCTATATCAAAGAGGGAAGAATTATTCAAGAGGCTCACAAAGATAGACTTAGCCAGGAGTAATAACAAAGTACAAGACCCCAAACTAATTCTCAACTTGATATTCCTCACAAAGCAACAATTTGAAGAAAAATATGATATTTTTAAAGGGTTGTCAGTTGAAAAGTTCTATGATATACTTGAATATGATGAGGAAGACATACACAATTGGATAGTGGACTAATCTGTGAAAAATCATGACATTGAAGAATCATTACATGACATTTCCCTTGATCTTAGAGACTTGGAGGGAGAGTTGTTCAACATCAAAATCCAACATGAAATCAACATGGAACCAATGAAAAGTTGTATTGAATAATGGTTCAAGAAAGCTATTGAGAAATTGACTAACGAGGGGCAAGAAATAGTTGAGATGGTTCCTATAACCATTAATTAAGAGAATAAAAGGACACCAACAAGCAAGTGAAGAGACAAGATACCATCATAGTAAGTTTATGTTGATCATATCTTTCTTTTTTTATCAAGTCCTTCATCCAGTTACTCTGTTTCTTTGAATAGAAAGGTTTAACCGAAGACTGATAACTTCTCTTTTCTTCTTACCAGGTCTTTTTGTTCTTTTACCTCCCACCATCTTTCTTATAAAAGCTTCATTCTTGTGTTTATTTTCTTTATGGTCTGTAGGAGCCCCAATCCCAGTCTTTAAGACAAACACATTTTAAATTTCAAAGAATATGTAACAGACTATATATATTTTATAAAGTTCAAGAGAGCTATTTCGGGATTAGTTTTGACCGTGCTTTGTAACTATGAGTTTTGAGTATAAAGTATTTGAGATTGATCTATCATTATCTTTATTTGAGCTGCCCATGTTTCCACTCTGCTAAAGTTCTCTTTTGCATGCATATCATCTTATTTTTATTTTTATGTGATCATAAATATTTATTCTAAACTATGATGGATGCGAGGAACTTTTTCTTATTTTCTTTAAATGTGTGAATGTGTGCGGTTCCTAGTCCATCCTCAGGAACTTTCTTTAAAAAATAAAACAAAACATTTTCCGTTCATCTTTCTTACAATCTTTATATTTCTTTGATTACCATGATGAACTTATGTCAAGTCCCATGTTATGAATATCTAGAATTCCAAGAAAATATTATAGTAAAGAGGAGTACCACCTCTGTAAAAATGCAGGGGGATTTATATCCTCATGAGGTTTCCGTTTCGGTCCTAACGATTTCAAGTGTCAACATGGGGGAGTAATTGAATTTGTTGAAGTGTAAACCCAAATGATGTTCTTGGATTTGTTGACACTGACCGTACCATGTTCGGTTGTTTTGTTGGGAGCCACACTTCTGCTTGTTGTACTTGATGTAGAGACTGTTTATCTTGGCAGAGAGTGATCAATTGGTTGGTGTTCTTTTGTTGTTTAATCTATTGACCGAATAAGACCATGTTTGGACAACATATTTTTTAACCAATTTTCAATGGATGACTGCTCTTTGGTCGTGATACATGTTTGATGGTGATCAGACTTCCTCGAGAGTGTTTCTGTACCATCTTGTGATCAACTTTTGCAGTTAGACAAATTTAAGGGGGAATTATATAGAATTTGTTTTCCTCAAATCTAAGTTTACAAAGGGGGGTGTTGGAACATGAAGTTCCATCATAAACCTCACTTTTTTAGATGAGTGAGTTGACCAAGTCTTTGGGTCGACGACCAACAAAATTGGTGGCTGACCATATCCACTTAAGGATCTCGATCCACGTTTCATGAAAATGTGCAACTGCTTTCACCTAGGTTTGGTTGTTTTGGTCCATGACCAGAACCCATTTATAGAATATCCTTCCGATCTGTCTATCATCATATCAGATCATCATATCATCTCGAGAGATCTCCTCTCACTCTCATTAAGCGACTCGTGGTTTAATGCTACAGTGTCTTTCAACACCACTGCTGCCTCTTGAATCTGTTTTCCTCTGCGTTCAATCCCTATTCCAATAGGAATAACACTTTAATTTCAAATTTAAGAAGTAAATATCACTTCATTTCATCCTTTTTAGTAGAAAAAATAAATTTCTTTTGCTTGACAAAATTACACTATCTTTCTATGAAAGGAAAAAGAGGTTCTAGCAGGCATTGAAGGCTTCAAATTTGAAACCTATTTGCAATAGTAAACTTCAATTTATAAATAGGAGCATAAGAGAGTTCCAACTTCATGGTTTATGAGGAACTTTTCCATCACTAAGAGAAATCTTTCCATGTAAACTCAAACACGAAACTTTCAAAGAATAAATAATGCAAGCACAAAATCAATAGATGAAAATGAAGATCCATCCCCAAAATATATGCATTGACTCAATCGTCCCAATACTTGAAACTTACCCATTCATCAATAATCATTAAATGTGAATCATAAATTTTAAGAGTTGAAAGTTGTTTTGAGTTTAGTGTTTTCAATTGTAGATTATTTCCTTGTCATAAGCAATGGGAGGAGCTTGCAAATCAGGTTTTTTATACAAAGAGATTCTTATCGGGATAAAGAACTCATAGAATATTGTTTTTAGCTCTCTAAAAATATGTCATAAATGCTTAAAGATTTGAATGTAAAAGTTTGAACAATACATGCTGAAAATAAATTCTCAATATAACTTTGAAAATTCTAGCCATTGAGATGAAATTCTCGCTCAAGCCTTGGAAACCTATTGCATGAAGTAGTATCTTCGATGAGATCCCATACTTTGTTACATGCCAACCACTCGTACTCAATTTTATTTTGGGATCCTTCAACCAATTTTACCCAATAGTTTTTTTCTTGTTCCATTTTGGAGAATTCTTCTCTAGTAATCATTCTAAGTCCATGGTCCTTGTGACCTCGACTCTTTTGAAATTGCTTGATGAATTTAACTTGATCTCTTACCTTTTCCTATCTATTCCTAAATATGAGATTTTCATTATAAAATATAGATAACTTTAGGTTCACTTCCTGCAATTCTAATACATTGGCTATGAAGTCCTTCCTAATGTTTTCATTTAATTTATCCTCTTCAAGGAATTCCTTGAACTTACTCACTACATCTTCAGATCCTTTATAATACTTTACTTGATTTTCTAATGCAACAATTTTTTTCACATGCTCTCAACTTAATCATCTTTGGATTTATCTTTATTAAAGGTAGAATGAGAGACAACTATCCAAACCGACAACAAGTCACTGAGATTAGCCTTCTTCAGGTCCAACATGGATTCTTCTTTAATGCAGATAATTGAACTATTTACAACCACTCTTTTCCTTTTTTATATTAATTTGAATATTGCCTTATTTAAATAATTATAGGTGATGGATTTAAATGTTTGTCAGAGGGTTGGCAAACCCAACATAAGGGATGAGATGCCCCTAATACCACAAATAACTTCACATGTATTTGAAGAATGGGCAATAGATTTTGTGGGACCAATCCACCCACCATCAAAAAGGTCAGGAGCTAGATATATCATTGCTGGGACAAAATACTTAACAAGATGGGAAAAAGAAGCACCAATCAAAGGTTGTATCACATAAACAACAACACACTTCTTGTTTGATCAAGTGATCACTAGATTTGGATGTCCAAGAATTTTGATGAGTGACCAAGCTACTCATTTTATCAACAATACGATCAGGGCTATGACTGAGGAGTTTGAATTCTATCACCAGAAGAGTACACCATACCATCCTTAGGCAAATGGAATAGTAGAAGTTTTCAATAAGATCTTGGAGAATGCTCTGACAAAGATATGCAATGTCAACAGGGATGATTGGGATTTGAAAATACTATTATTACTTGTGGAATACAAGACTACATGTAAGAAGTTGATAGGACAAACACCATTCAGATTGGTGTATGGGAAAGAAGTAGTAGTACCTTTATTATTTCTGGTACCTAGTCTATGCGTAGTAGCAATTACCAACATTCCAAAAAGAGGTGGAAAAAAGGAGATGTTGAATAAACTATTGGAGATGGAAAAGGACATGATTCTAGAAGGATTTCACCAATAAGTACAGAAAGAAAGAGACAAAGCCTAACATGATAGACATATAAAGAGGAAGAGTTTCAAGGAAGGAGACCTAGTCTTTCTTTATGACAGTAAATTTTTTCAACATCCTGGAAAATTTAAAATCCATTTGCTAGGGCCCTATGAAGTAAAGACTGTCACAGATGGGGGATCTATACAACTAAAGTATATGGAAGGAACATAACCGAAAGGAATGATCAATGGGAGTCGGTTGAAACTGTACAAGGACAATCAACCTCCTAATGCTTAAACGTTACAACATAGTAAGAAATTCATGTACATAGTGTACTATAATAGAAGATAGGATAGAAAAATGAGAAAAAGAAATAAAAAGGAGAAAAGGAGAGAAAAATAAATACAAAAATAGAAAAGAAAGAAAATACAAAAATATTGGAAAAAGTAGCACACAGTAGTTACCGCGACAAACATCAGAAAACAACGTGCATTAAAAATTCGAAGTTGGCACAAATGCACATGAAAAGTGAATATGACTAGGTCTATAAAAGGCAGAAAGCACACAATTATTCAACACTTAGCGAGTTTTGAGCCCAAACTGAGAAAAATAACATGTTCCATAGTTATTAGTTGACGAAAGAGAAAGCAATTTTGTGAAATTGAGAGAGTGTGACTCCACCGAAGTTCAACGTGCCAGGACAGTTCGTCTGGATTACTCGGCAGGGCCAAAGGCACAAGGAGAGAATGCAACATCTTGAGAATGTGGTCGAGCTGGAAGATGTTACCACCTATGACCCAGAATCAATTATCCTGATGCAAGTTGAGGAAGAGATTCCCACAATGCAACAAGGAGAAATAGGGCAGATCTTTGGGGCCCATAATGGTGTTTCAAACCCTAACCCTGAGACGCCTACAAAACCTTATGAAACGATGGGACCACGACAGTCCCATGAACAAGAGGAAGTGTTGGTTGAAGACATCATCGACCGAACAAAGTTTGACAGGGAGGAAGAGGACGCAGATGCAACAGAGGTAGACACATTTGCTGCAGGACAAAAAAAAAGGCACCAGACACCATGGAGATTCAACTCCCTTATCTCCTAGACGCAATCATCACTATAGATGACATTCTAGGAAAGGTACCTAATCTAAGGTGCACTGACCATGACGTGTGTAATGCAACCTAGTTTCCAGAGTTGGCTGAGGAGAATTACCTCATAAACATAGGGGAAATTGGACCCCTCAAAAAACCTATACTAGAGCTTGCGCAGTGGATCAATGGGCTCTACAATTCAAGCATTATGAACCTATTAGACATACCACATTTTGGGCGCGGTAAGAATGTCATCCTATGTGTCAAAAAACTAGTCTCTAGCATCCATGGAGGAATCCTATGGATGGAGAGACCAATTCAGATTGATGTGGCATTGATTTCCAAAATCACATGAATCCCCACAATCGGTGCACAACCCGAAGAATACTTAGAGAACAAGGCACATGAAAAAAAACTAATGGAGCAGGTTAAAGCACAATTCAACACAACGTGGGGAAACAAAGGAATTTTCATCAAATACATCAATGAAAATGTGACAAGGTTCACTAGTAAGTTGATCTCTTGTAAAATCTTGAGAAAATGCCAAAGAGAGGAAGCAACAATAGGCGTTATTGCAACGGTCGTGTAGTGCACAAAGGGTGTTATGTTCAGATGGGTGTCATACTTGTTGAACCTGTTTTTAATAGAATATTACGACACACAGGAAAATAGAACCGAGTTCCATTATTCATGGCTAATCATCTTGATAGTGTTGGCAGGGTGGAAGGATACCAAATTCTTGGCATTTTTGGATCGGATGGGAAAATGTTACGCGACTAGATATGAGTTGCTCTGGTAGGCTAAGGATAACAAGGCACAACAGGCCAATAACACATTCTTCATTAATCTACTAGAAGAAATACAACAACACACAATGAAGGTGTGGCACATACCAATAGAGGTAGCACAGGAGACAGAGGGGATAACCAAATTCAAGGCATCCAGGAATCATGTGTGGATCCAAGCTGTGTGGGATCCCAAGAAGGTGTGGATGAAGATGCAGTACTGTGTCACCAAAGAGGAAGTGGACTGGATCATTAAATACTGGCTTGCGCAGTGGTAATTACCAGTAGAAAAAATAGCCACGAGGACAGGAAAGGTGCAATCCTCTAAACCTAAAGATAAGGATGAAGTAGGCTGGTCAACCATAATAGGTATCCCAACTGAAAATACCATAACAACTACAATTCAAACTCAATCAAGTGGGAGCAACGCCGTACCAAAATGACCGAGGAGGACACCCACCGCAGTAAGGATAGGAAGCCAACCAAAGACCGAGAATAAAGACACTACACAAGCTATAGAAAAAAGAGCCTAAGGTGCAACAAGTGGGGCACATCCATCGCAGACAATAAGGAAACCCACACAAGAAAAAGATTCATGCAAGAAAAGGAAGTACGATATGGAAGACCTAGACATCACCTTGGCATATAATGATGCAGAGGTTGTCATGGAAAATGTCCAAGACCGAAGTGAAGAAATGGTCTAAATCGCAGAAGCCCAGTGAGAAGAGATCATGGCCAAGCTATTAGAGGTCCATGAAAATATACAACAACTACGAAAACAAGCAGGATCACAGGCCTCCATACAAGAACAGGAAATAACAAAGAGGCCACCAATGTAGAAAGAAGCCGAAGAAATAGAGCAATTAGTCGTTCAAGGCAGGGAAACATTCTTAGTAACTGATCAAATGATCATATTTGATCAGGAGACTATGCAGAAACCCGTGGAGGAGGTAGAACAAGTGGAAATGATCATGGAAGAAATACCTACAAAGGCCTTATACAAACAACATGCCAGTGTCATGAAAGAAGTGAAGTCTAGGGCCCACATGGATGCCACAAATTTAGAGGTGGGCAGAGGAGTCATAGAGATGCTGCAAATAATATGTGACCAGTTGACCACAGAGAAGTAGGTAGAGAAAGAACACACAGACATATTGGAACAAGGATTGACAATGACATACAACCACGTCCCAAACATCGTGCAATAAATATAGAGAAGTGCAAAGGAGAAGGTCAACCTCATTGCACAAACCATTGATCAGTACAGAAAGGAGATTGAGGAACTAAAGGAAAGGATTAACCCTATGACTCCACCTGAGGTCCAAGAGAAAAGGAAATAAGAAGCTTCACTTCAAATAGCGGAAATGGAGAAACAAGCAAGCACAATAGAAGAACTGTTAGAGAAAGTCGCGAATATCTGGACAACACTGGAAGAAGATGAGTAGGTCCAACAGTGGGACCAAGAAGAGGAAAGAGTCAGCGCAGCCATACAAGAGCTCAAACAAAGGAAGAAAACAATAAGGATCATAGAGCACCTGAAGGGTACTCAAGACATGAAGAAGCTGGAGATAGAGCTGAAAGCACCACAAAATAAAAAGTGGGAAAGAAAAGAGGAAGTGGAATCCCTCCAAGAGAAAGAAACATAGATGATCGCATAGTTGGAGGATGAAAAGAAAAGTATGGCACATACACAAGAAGAGAATGAAACACTATTACAAGAGGAAATAACAACCCAATATATAGAGGCTCTAACAAACAAAGCTGCACAGATAAGAGAAAGAGGGAAGGAATTGAAGGACACGTTCAACAGCCTCGCAGAGGCTATTTAGGGAGCGTGCACTGCCTAGGTGGATCAGGACGAGCCACATGTCAGTGTTAGGAGCTTTTTGGGTGTAGACCTATTTTGAGGAAAGGTCTATTTTTGGAAGGTAAAGCTTAATTTTGGAGAAGAACAACCGGTAGGAAAATCATCACGTGCGAGAAAAAGAAGCTTGCAAAGGAGGAAAGCATGCAAGGCACTCAGGTAGGAAAACCTGACCATGCTAGGGATATGGTTTTGGTAGAGATTGTAATGACTAATAAGCTTTTAAATTTGTATAAATAAGAACCTAGGATGTCTAGGTCAGGGCTATTGAATAATGGTTATAATCTTGTGATTCGATGATTATAGGTGAGCTACTATTGTAAAAGATATTGAGCTGTAGAAGAGATAAGTAGGCCATATTTTGAGGGTTAGATAACAGGTTGAGGATCCTGGTGTGATCTAGTCCACCTCACAAAGGTTGTTGAACCTTTTCTATGATTTTATGATCGAAGATGTAGTGCCTGCAACACCATATTTTGCAGAAATCTAAATAAATGAGCCTAGAAGCCATATCTTTGTGGACGTAGCCCAAGAGGGGGTGAAGAATGGTAAAACCTGTGTTATGTGTGTTTTTTCTTGCATATTTACCTTCTGTCAGTAGTTAGTTATGAATGGATGGATGAATGGTCCAGTTGGATCTATTAGAATGCATACATGGGCTTAACAGATGAATGACTCTTAAGAATAATAAATTGACTAATCAGTTTAAGGCCTGAAGAAGATCAAGTAAAATCCCGGATCTGCACTCCTTCCTAGACTACAAGAACTTGAGCTTTGCAGTCAACCATAGAACTATCTTGGGTGAGATTGCGTAGTGCACTCTGTGTACTATGTTTCCTTCTGGTTTACCAGGAGGGCCGATAGTTTTAGAGGGTTTTGTTGGAAACTTGTTCATATTTGAACTTGGGTCAGCCTAATAAGTAGAAGAGAAAGAAGTCAAACCAAAAAAATGGTTCTGTTTCTAGATTCTTAGAGAAAAAAGGAACAATAGAACAAATGGAGAATAACAGTGTCATAAGAATATTCTTCTTGAAATAAAATCCTTCTTTTCTCTCGTATCATGTATCTGAAAAACTATTTATTACATAGGTGGCAAGGCAATATAACTTCTGGCTACATTTTTTCCATGAAAAAAGGAAAAAAATAATTATTCCCCTGCCATGGAAGATTGGAGATTTCATGTTCATAAATATAAATAAAGTTGACGAATTTGCAAATCATTTCAACAATGTGAATTTAAAGTATGATGAAAAGATCAAAGGTTTTGATCTGAACAAAATCTTTGTGGGACATATGCTTTCAGTGGGATTCAGTAAATCTTTCATTCAAACTATATTGAATGAAGAAGAAGAAGTTAACAACCAAAGTACTCCTGTACACGATGCTGGTGACCTAGAAATATTACTCGGTAGTAATGATTTTTATAAGCAAAGGGGAAAAGGTACTAGTGAAAGAAGTTCTCAATCTCCATTTGTTACTCCCAAGAATAACACATCCTGGAGCAATGCTTCAATGGCCCACCTAGTTAAAAAGGTTTTCAACAGTGGTTCAAGTGGAGAGGGAGAGAAGAATCCACCCCCTAGTAAAATTGAGAGTTCACACAAGCTCCCCATGGGAAAGAAAAGGAAAAAAATAGTGCAAGAGGAAGATGATAATCTTATAGAAAATTAAATCCAAAGCTTTTCTTTGGAGGACATGGAACTAGAAGTAGATATTGAGAAAATATTTCTTGCAATGGAACAACCGAAAAATACGGCTCAACAAAATTATTTATTGGAAGTTGTTGGAAATGAGACCTTTAGTGAAGAGGAATCCTTCACTTTTCAAAGTGTTGTTTTTGATAAAGAGTCTAAAACGTTGGTTATAGAAAGAAGTGTCCAGAAGAATAAAATGGGAAATTACCGCTCAGAGGTCGACCTAAAGGACATGCGACCGTCCCAAATTTCCAAAATCCATAGGGCAACCGAGGACTCTCTTGACGACTCTATTGATGGTTTGGAAGCTTAAAATTGTAAGTTAAAGGAAAGGATCAGAGAATTGGAAACTGCCTTGATGTCTCTCCCAATCTTGGAAAGTCCTTTTTCAATGGTTAAACTAGGTACACCTATTATTAAGTTAAAAGGATCTTCTAGTTTACTCACATCAGTCCGAAGTTATGTAGAGAAAAACATTAAAATGTGAATTTCATTGATAATAGAAGCATGTGAGGTATCAAAAAATATTGTTTCTTTTGGCTCAAGGGCACATGCTTTTCATGAGTATCTTCAAGCTGATTTAAAGAATGAAGAAGGTTTCTACGTTGGCATTGTCTTTCCTTTTGGAATAAAAGTCTCAAACATGGAATAATTGAAAATAAGAGATGAGGATATGCCTTCTCCAAGTCAAATTAAACAACTTAATGCCTGTTGGAAAGAAAAGATCAAGAATTTGAATAACATTGTCCAAGCATGCAACAAAGCCATAGTAAAAGGAGAAGAATTGTTCAAAAGACTCACAGAGATAGATCTGGCAAGAAAGAGTTAAAGAAATAAATGAAATCAACCCTTCGTCATCCAAGAAAGGAGTTCAATCATTTTTCGGCAAGATAAATTTTGTGCAAAAGGTTTGTTCCTAACTATGCAAGTATTGTAAATCCGATCAATTTATTGTTGAAAAAGAAGAAGATCTTGTTAAGACCTAATATTGGCTCATTACCCCTTAATTGGGGCATATTACATTAGTAATGTTATTTTATTTATTCGGATTTATTCCATTAGTTGTAATTATACCTCCTAGTCTCCTATATATACCAAGGAGACATTTTCATTTGGAATCATCTTGGAATTGTACATTTATGTGGGCATAAGGAGGTTGCCCCCTTGAAGAATCTTATTATCTGAATTTCTCTCTTTTTCAAGGCGTTGAGTACTTATTCTGAGGTTTATCTATGCTATATTGATATTTGGTTCTTAACATATGGTATTAGAGCTCAAGGTCTTGGGGTTTCGCTTCTACATCTGGGACACCTTGGAATTTTTGCTATAACTTGTTTTCTACAACATTTTAGAAGGAA
>ML780610.1:393553-415055 GCA_009831015.1 Picea engelmannii | reverse complement strand
CACTTTTTAGGTGGAACAATAGTTGGAACTACCTTTGGTATTCTGTAGAGATGACCCCCCAAAGTAACAATGACACTATGGGGTCGAGACTCATAAACAACATGGCGTCTCCACATATATGGTTGGCCCAAGAGAACATCACAAACATCCAGTGGGGCAACATCACATAATACCTCATCCTTGAAGGGTTGGATGCCATATGAAAATTGACACTATTGGCTGACACAGAGATCTCGTCCTTGCCGAAGCCACCCGATATTGTATGGCTGCGGGTGTGGTGTTGTCGACAATCCCAACTATTTGACGACCTCTGCTGAGATGAGGTTCTTCTGGCTTCTGCTATCAACAATAAAATGCAGCGGGGTCCCCTTCACCCACATCTGTGAATGAAAAAGGCACTCCCCCTCTTCAAGATCTGTTGGTTCTTCTGGTTGAATTGTTGCAGTCGCGACAATAACAGTGGGGTCTGCGTCAATGATATGTCCTTTGCCAGTATTTTCAGAATCAGATTCTAAATCAAGGTTCGGCTCCTTCTCTTTGATCTCGGCCACCAATGACTATTTTGAGCGACATTCATCGGTGTTGTGCTAGGGGCTTTTGTGAAAATCGCACCATTTTCCAGTGTCCTTCTTTGTCTTCCCGTGACCCTTCTTTTCATGTGGCTTTTCGGGAGACTGTTTGTTAGGGGCATCTTTGTCATACTTTGGTTGTTGTGGATTTGCAGAAACAAAATCCCGTTTGTTCTGGTGCTTAAATTTCTGCTCGATTTTAACAACATATCGATAGGCAACACCGAGTGATGAGATGTCTAGAAAATCCATTTCAGTTTGGATGTATCTATGTAGAGCCCCACGGTATTTCAGAACCAAATGTCGTTCGGAGTCTTTGATACACAGCTTGGTGCGCAAGGTATGGAAGGTATTGGTGAACTCCAGAACTTCTTGGCCCCTCTCTTGCCGTAGTGTGGTCCATCTCATGTACTGGTCCTCATAGTTTCCAATAGGGTAATATTGTTCCTTTACTGCATCCACAAAAAAATCCCAAGTGGGATCAACCCCATATATTCTAGACTCCTCTGTGGAACTTTGCTCCCAGTAAGTTTCCCACCAATGTTTGACATGAGGGAGAGGTTTAAGGAGTGCGAAGGTGATCTTTTCTTTGTCGGAGAAATTGTGAACAGAGAAATAACCTTCTAGCAGATTTAACCATTTTTTTAGGGCTTCTGCATCTATCTGTCCTTCAAATACAGGAATATCAAAATTAACTTGTACCTTGAAAGGCGAGGTGCCTCCAAAGTGGCCACTTGATGAAGATGTGCCTGATGCTATCGACAAGCATTGAAGGATGTGGGAAAAATTCTCCATCATTTTGTCCCTCTGTCGCGTGAGAGCTTGCTCAAGCAACAGATTGATAGGATCGTCTGCTCCGTCTGTTTTCTTTTCTTCCACCATTAAGGGTTTCTTGGGTGTGCGAGAGAAATTGTCTTCAAGAGAGATAAGCTCGAGACCCAAATTTCTATACTCGGACCTCGTCGGGGACATGCACTGAAAAAAAATGATCAAGAGCAGCTTGCTCTGATACCACTGATCTAGATTATTTTCGGCACAAAATGAGAGCGGAGATATAATAAATAAATGCACAAAGATATCGCGTATATCCAGTGATATAACAAAAATATATCAGAGATGCAACCATAAACACAGAGATACAGTAATACACAATTTCTATTAATGAAAGAAATGTACAGAGACTGTAAAAATACGGAGTGAAAGACTCGCTAGAATGGTGGCAACTTATCTCTGAGAAGAGATGTGATGGCTACTCACATTCGCAAGAAGATGATTACAATGAGGCTCTGAAGGCCTTTTTACAATAAACAGGAATGCCAAAAGTCCTAGACATCCAAAAACCTAACCCAAGGAGATGAAGCACCAAAAGTCATGTGGGCCCCATTTGAGTAAGTTAGTACATCAACTTCCCGGGGTCATAACTTTTGCATACGATCTCCGTTTTAGGCGTATGATAGCTCGTTGGAAAGGTATCATCAAGGAGATTCATTTTGGGGGCTCAATTATGCCTTTAACTATCATTGAGAACCTCGATCTCGAAAAACCTTGATTTAGGCCCTCAAAATGGCCCCGGAAGTTAAAACCTGCTAAAAATAGTAAATTGCCAAAATTGCTAGAAAACTGTTTTGAGCCAGTCGAAAAAGGTGGGTGGCCACCGATATCCACCTGGATCATGAATGGCCTCAGCGATATTCCCCAATTGTATCTCTACTGAATATTCTTCCTCCAACGCCAAGCCCAACATAGATCAAAGTGCTTTAGTCACTGCCTCCTTGATCCTAATCTACTCTGCGATTAGTTGGTATTTTTCTTCCTATATCTTTGCATTGTTCTGCTCAAACTTCGCCTGAATTTCATTTTTCTCCTTTTGCGCAACTCAAATTTTCTCTAGGACCTCCTCCTTTTCTTTCTTTAAGGCCTTTGTGGCCTGCTCTTTTCTTCTTGGACTCAACGAAGTTGAGCCTCGGTTGCATCTGCTAATCTTTGTAATTGGGTTAGCTCATCCCCCAATTCTACACTTTCTGTTGAAGAAGGCGTAGTAGGCACTGCGCAGCTTGAATGGATAGGTTATTGTATGTCTTTGAGCTCCGTCTCTATTATGTCATACATCGACTCCTGATTTTCTCCATGCCTTCTAAAGCATCCTCTACAGTTGTGTAGAATGTGTCCATCAATGCACATTCGTTCGTTATGGCACGGTCTCAACGGTCCAATGGCGGTCTTTTCGGCAATGTTAGGGTCCTAACCCGTACATAGGTAGAACAATATATTCAGATGTAATAAAGGTCAATATTAATAAGGCCTTTCAATAAAATAGAATAAGGCGGATGTAAGAAGACCTAATAGAAGCTTCCGCTTCTAGAAGGATCTTCCTCTAGATGCTTCTTTTTAGTATAAATAAGAGTCGAGGGTATGAGAACCCTAGCTTGGATATTATTGTAATAGAGATCTGCTCAACTGGAGGCTGCCCCCTCGAAGAGGCCCGTGAACATTACTTTTAGATTCAAAGTTCTATTTATGTTGTTATTCTTATATCATTTCAGTGTTATTGTGGTGAACGTTTCGGTTATATTGTTGTTATTCTGCCATTACTAGCATTTTATTTCTGCTCTGCATACATTTTATATCTGGTATATTACAAGTGGTATCAGAGCACTTTCCTTGGCAGAAAGTGTGGGTTAAGTTTTTTCAGGGTAGAGATGTATTCCGACATCTCTAAGCCATAGAGATCTGTCGTTACGTGCATAAACCCACGGTTGAGGGATTCATACACGTAGGAAATACAAGTGGTACTTAAGCGCACATCTATTGGCCACCCTTGTAACCCTTGTTGGTACCCCTTAAAGTGGTAGCACATCAGACAAGACCTGTGTACGGATCGGCCTAGATTACTTGAATCCCTCTTTAGATAAACCGATCAGCCGCCTGACTACTATAGTGTCACCGAGAATAACACTTGGGAAGATACTCTCTAGTACCTGGGTAGTCAGGTAGTATGGCTAAGGGTACAGTCTATCCTCCTTAGTTAGTTCCCTGAGATATTGGGCCGAGTACTACTGTTGGACCCCACACATATATCAGAGAGCTATAGCACAGGGCAAACCCTTGTCTGTAGAACCCTTGAATACCTAACCCTTGGGGACAGAAACATAAACAAATTAAAACAGACAAGATCTATTACTGCGCAACTTTGTTTGGGTTGCCAAGTAAATACACATTTCTTTCTGGTTAAGCATTTGGGCATTTCCTCTTTGTAGTATTCTTCAAACCAGACGTGAATTTTTTTCACCATTATTTCATCCCTATTCCATTGGATTCATCTCTTCACCCTTATCACATTCATCCATATCATTTTTTCAGAATTTTTTTTTACCCCACCCGCCCCTTTTTCAGTTCCCCCATCCTCATGGCCCATACTCATAGCCAAGACTTGGAAGCTTGCTTCAACACCTTGCAGTCTGGTCTCATTGAGACCCAATAAGAAGTGAAACAACTCAGTGCCAGTGTCGCCACCATCAATACAACCATGAAGTCCTCAATGGGCAAAATCAAACAAGACCTCACCACCTAGCTTGAATCAGTCTTTTCGGCACTCTACACCAAACTGCATATCCCTACAGATAAACCTTCCTCTTCCTCACCCCCACATACTGAAGGTGGACCATTCCTCTCATTCCCATACCTTGCAGAACCATCACTTTCAACATGACCTACACCTTCCACGGGTGGATGTGACCAAATTTGATGGCTCGGACCCCACTGGTTGGGTAACCCAAATGGAACATTACTTCTCTTTATACAACATTACAGAAGACTTGGCCAAACTCCAGTATGGTGTTCTCCATCTAGATCAAGAACGTCGACAATGGTGGCAATGGAGAAAAAATTCTCATCAAGGGTATATTGCTTGGACACAATTTGTGGCAGATCTTTATGAACGCTTTGACATTGACACCAACCATTTGGGTCGTTTGACAAAGCTGAAACAATTAGGAATAATGGAAGACTTTATAGCTTCCTTTGAGCACCTGGCTTTTAGAACAGAGGGCATGTTTGATGCCTTTTTCCGAAAGTGTTTTATCAGTGGCCTCAAGGATGAAATTCGGGCCCATGTCCTCATGGCTCGGCCTGAGAGTTGGGTAGAGGCTACTAAAAGAGCTAAAGAATCACACCATGTTGTATCTTTTCAAAACCACAAACCCTCCTTCATCCCTCGCCTTAAACTAGTAAATCCCACTACTCCCTCTGCTCCACTAAAGATCCAAAAATTGACGCGGGTTGAAATCGTTGAACGCCAACTCAAAGGCCTTTGTTATAACTGTGATGACAAATATTTCCTAGGCCACAAGTGTAAAGAAGAAAATATTTTTATGGACATCTCCGAGGAGATTTCGAAAGAAGATGAGGAAACTCTCTCTATGTCTAAATCACCTGAATCCACTGACATAACCTCTCCCTCAGACCCTCCTGAAGTAGAACCCGTCATTTCCCTCAATGCTCTCACTGGCTTCTCCACTCCCCAAACCCTCAAGCTAATTGGTTACATCAAGCATCAGAAGGTCATCATTCTGGTTGATAGTGGCAGCACCCATAATTTTATTCATCACTGCATTTCCCAAGAAACTCATTGCTACATCCATGCCGTCAATAATTTCCAAATCATGATTGCCAATGGTGGTTTCATGAAATGTGGAGGGCATTGTGAAAATGTGCATCTCCAAATTGGTGACTACCACCTGAAATCCCATATGTTTTCTATCGACATGGGAGGTTGTGACATTGTGCTGGGTGTAGACTGGCTAAGGACTTTGTGTCCCATTCTCATGGATTTTAAAGACTTAACAATGCAATTCGACCAAGAAGGCCACCAATATAAGTTCCAAGGCATCACTGGAGGTTCACCTAAGATCATTAGTTCCCATCTCATGGAAATCCTGCTCAAAAAGGGTCATTCTGGTGTTATCGTCCAACTCCATGCCATACAAGAAACATAGACACCTTCCATACCGCAAGACCTCCAAGCCATCCTTTCTAAACATCAATTGGTCTTTTCCACTCCCCAAGGCCTCCCTCCTACCCATGGTGTTCATGATCATTCCATTCCCCTTATACCAGGAAGCCTTCCTCCCAATATCCGTCTGAATCATCACCCCTTTTCCCCAAAAAATGAAATTGAGAAAATGGTCCAGGAACTCCTTAATGCAGGTGTTATCCGCCCCAGTATGAGCCCCTATTCGTCTCCTTTGGTCACGATCCTGAAGAAATAAGGTTCTTGGTGAATGTGTCCTGACTTCCATGCCCTCAACAAACTTACCATCAAAGACAAATTCCCCATTCCTATCATTGATGACCTTCTGGATGAATTGAGTGGCGCCCAATTCTTCACTAAACTAGATCTTCATTCGGGCCACCACCAGATACGTATGAAAGAGGCAGATATTCCCAAGACTACCTTTAGAACTCATGAGGGCCACTATGAGTTTTTGGTCATGCCCTTTGGCTTGTGTAATGCCCCCTCCACCTTCCAAAGCCTCATGAATCATGTCTTTCGTCCTTTTCTCTGCCATTTTGTCTTAGTTTTCTTTGATGATATCCTCATCTATAGCAAAACCTGGAAAGACCATCTTGCTCATGTGGATCGAGTTCTCCATATACTCTCTCAGCACCAACTTTTCCTAAAACAGTCTAAATGTGCTTTTGGTGCCTTAGAAGTAGAATACTTGGGTCATGTGGTTGTCAAAGATGGCATCAGGGTGGATCCTAAAAAGATTGAAGCTATGAAAGACTGGCCTCACCCAAAGACTCTTAAGAGCTTGCGTGGATTTCTAGGCTTAACGGGGTATTATCGCAAGTTTGTTAAGAATTATGGGAAGATTGCAGCACCTCTCATTGCTCTCCTAAAAAAGAACTCTTTCACTTATATTCCAGCTGCTACTCAAGATTTTCAAATCTTGAAGATGGCCATGTGCACCACTCTAGTCCTCGCCCTTCCCGATTTCACAAAGACCTTTGTGTTGGAATGTGATGCCTTAGGGGAAAGAATTGGTGCTGTCCTTATGCAAGAGGGTCGACCTTTGGCCTTTACCAGCAAGCAACTATCTGAAAGAAATTTGGGAAAATCCATCTATGAAAAGGAAATGTTGGCTATTCTGCATGCCGTGGATCTGTGGTGTCCTTATCTATTGGGGAAACAGTTCCAAATTAAGACAGACCATCAAAGCCTCAAGTATTTTCTGGACCAACGCATTTCCTCCCCAGAACAACAAAAATGGGTGACTAAACTCTTTGGATATGATTATGAGATCATTTATAAGAAAGGAAAAGACAATGTGGTTGTGGATGAACTTTCCTGAAAATATGAAGATGAAGGATACCTTTTTTCTCTTTCATTCATTGTACTAGATTGGCTCCAAGCCGTTCGCTAGGAATGGCTATAAGACCCCAAAAGTTCGTAGTTGATCCAACAATTGCAGTCCAATGCTCCATCTTCCCTAGGGTACTCTTGACTCCATGAGGAAATTCAATACAAAGGTCGTTTGTATTTAAGTAAACAATCAAAGCTTAAATCCACGGTACTTTCTGAGCTTCATGCTACACCCACAACAGGGAACTTCGGGTTCACCAAAACCTATGACAGGGTCAAACGTTCCTTTTTCTGGGATGGTATGAAACAGGACATTCATAATTTTGTAGCTGAATGTGATGTGTGTCAACGCAACAAGGGAGAAATAATCAAATCGTCGGGCACACTACAACCGCTGCCGATTCCACCTGCTATTTGGAAGGATATCTCTATGGATTTTATTACTAGCTTACCCAAATAGGGAAATAAATCCGTTATCATGGTGGTTGTTGATCGCCTTTCCAAGTAGGCTTATTTTTGTGCCCTTCAACACTCGTTTACAACATCCACGATGGCTCAAATCTTCATGGATCAGGTCTTCAAGCTTCATGGCATGCCACACTATTGTTTCTGATCGTGACCCAACTTTCACAAGCAATTTTTGGCAAGAACTGTTCAAGATACAAGGCACAGAATTTCATCTTAGCACATCTTATCATCCCCAGACTGATGGCCAAACGGAAGTTGTCAACAAGTGTTTGGAAACATATTTGAGGTGTTTTGCCTCGGAAAAGAAAAACCAGTGGGATCAATGGTTACCCCTAACTGAATGGTGGTACAACACTTCATACCATACAACTACACACATGACTCCTTTTGAAGCAGTATATGGACAAAAGCCACCTTCATTTGTCTCATACTTATCGGGTGCCTCGAAGGTCCAGGCGGTTGACCTAACACTTACAACTCGAGAGGCCATTCTCCGTACCCTCAAAGAGAATTTGCTCATGGCATAGAATCGCATGAAGCAACAAGTAGATCAAGGTCGCTTTGAACGTCAATTTGCAGAAGGGGATTAGGTGTTTCTTCGACTACAACCTTACAAGCAAGCTTCCCTCAAGGCCGAGCATTGTCAAAAGCTAGTGCCCAAATTTTATGGTCCTTACACTGTGCTCAAGCATGTGGGACAAGCCGCCTATCAGTTAGATTTTCCCAACCATTCGAAGCTGGATCCTATTTTTCATGTTTCATGCTTAAAGAAGGTGATTGGAGCTAAGTGCCAAATTCAAACCAACCTTCCAGAGTTAGCTAAAGAAGGATCCATTTGGATACAACCAAAAGTAGTTTTGGACCAGCATGAGCATCGCCTATGTCAGAGAACCATCAAGGAAGTGCTATTCCAATGGAAAGATACAACTCCAGCAGACGCCACTTTGGAACCAACTACCATTTTGCAACAATTTCCTCATCTCAAGCCTTGAGGACAAGGCTTTTTTTAAGGGGGCGGACATGTTAGGGTCCTAACCCACACATAGGTAGAACAATATATTTGGATGTAATAAAGGACAATATTAATAAGGCATTTCAATAAAATAGAATAAGGTGGATGTAAGAAGACCTAATAGAAGCTTCCGCATCTAGAAGGATCTTCCTCTAGATGCTTCTTTTTAGTATAAATAGGAGTCGAGTGTATGAGAACCCTAGCTTGGATATTATTGTAATAAAGCTCTTCTCAACTAGAGTTTTCCCCCTCGAAGAGGCCCATGAACATTGCTTTCAGATTCAAAGTGCTATTTCTGTTGTTATTCTTATATCATTTTAGTGTTATTGTGGTGAATCTTCTGGTTATATTGTTGTTATTCTGCCATTACTAGCATTTTTTTTCTCTTCTGCATACATTTTATATCTGGTATATTACAGAGAATAACTATGTTTCTAACCGTTCTTGAGCATCATTCTAACGGTTGGGATGCCTCCAACGGTCATATATATTTTCCATGGCTAAGTCTCATTCTGCTTTGTTCTTCTATTCCAGCGAGGTTCAAGTTCTTCAAGCATGTCTCCTGCGAAGTCTTCTCTAGAAATTCTTGCAGTTTTTCTAAATTTTCTTTCTTCTTATTGAGCTTTCTTGCCTTATTTATTATGAATTGAGTCTCTGGATTCCTCTTTCCATTCTTATTCTTACTTTCCCTTAGACTAGTAACTTCGCATTGCTGATTTTCTTTCAGAGGGTTCAAATGTAATACCTCTTCTCTTACTATCTCCGGGATGGATGCACTTCTTTCCTGCATGGATAGGTTCTTTAATCCTTCTTATGTTCTTTCAATTTCGACAACTAATTCTCTGGCCCTCTGTTTCTTTGACTTATCATCTTGTTCTTGTATTAGTCGCTCTATTTTTCTAGCTATGAGGTCCCTTAATTCTTACTTCTTTTGTTCTGTAGCTTCCTCCTCTGCTTTCATTCTGATATGATCTTTCTCAAACCAAGTCTTTCCTACTAAAAGGGGAAAAGGGGTGTTGTTCTCAACAAAATTAATGACTTCAAATTATTCTTCGGTCGATGTTTCATGAGCAATCATAGGTACATTAGTAACTCTTCCACATAGGGTTATCATCTTTTGTTTAAACAATCCTATCCTTCCCAATGAAGGAACCATGGCAGGCTTTCCCAAAATTTCCCAAGTGCTTTATGGAATGATATTCACTTGTGTTTCCTCATCCAAGACACAGTCTATGTTGAAGTCTCCTATTATTGTTTCTATGCACTACTTCTCTTTTAATATCTCTCGTAAACTAATATCTCTGTGATCATTTAGTGTTTCTTTCAGCTGTAATAACATAGTCTCTGATTCTTTCTAGTTCTCTAACATATCCATAGTCCCTTGGCCTTCTTCATAGTTTTCTTGTCTCATGTTCATATTTTCATCTTTGGCAATCATTCTAGGGAAATCCTCAACTTCATGGCCAATAGATTTACAACAGAGACAAATAGGACCTATACCATGGCATTCCTTAGCAAGATGTCCCGGTCTTCTGCAATTATAACACAATGTCAATCCTCTCTTTCTTTTAAATGATCCCCATCCTTTCCTGTACTGCGCACTAGGATCGTAGTGATGGACCTGCAATCTGCAAAAATTCTTTCTAGGTTCCTGCATCCACTTGTTAGTCCAAAAATTCTTTCGATCATATTTATTCAGATCAAATCTTTCTTCTAGTTGTGCCCTAGTTTTTAGACTAGGAAAAAATCTATCAAACATACCTAGATTCATACTTTCAAAGAAAAAAATTCCACTTATCTTACCTTTACTAGAGCACAAAGATTTAAGATCTTACCTCTTTTCTTCATATCAAGCTTCTCTCTTAGCACAGAGCTTCACAAGTCAAGTAGAATACTACGCACTGTAACAACATATCTATGCATAGAGATTTCTCTTTTCTTCAGTTCCCAACAATCACAGTTTCAGGTCTCAGCAATGGAACCATTTGTTGGCACACAAGGGTATACCCAAGGTTCAATGCTTCAAGAGCACACCAAAAAAACCCTAACTACTGGCCCTTTCAGCAACACCTGTGAAGTAGATGAAGTCTCACTCAAGGTAGAGGCAAGGGGGTTGCAAGACTCATGTGTCTACAACCAAGCTGGGACACATATCTATGATTACAATACTTGAGAGAGAATTTAGCCAATAACATGCATTAGTTTTTGAACCTTATTCACATTGTAGGTTAAACCCTTATTACAGATCAATGTAGTAGCGATCAAGATCAAGAACGTCCAATAATTTAGTAGATAGAATTAACTTAGATCTAGCATTCAAATATCATAAGGCACTAAGAATCCACAAATCTATCTATCATACATCAAGATCAGTGCACTAAGCAGATAAACACATAAACAACATGAGCAATATTGCACAAAGCACATAAGAACATAGGATATACGTGGTTCACCCTAGTGTGGGGATATGTCCACTAACTTCTTCTTCTCTTCTTTATTGATATTCAACCTTTATACATTCTTCGGCTCCTATGCACAAAGCCATAGAGCGCAACTCCATAGAGGACAGGAGATCTGCACGTAGCCCGCCAGATCCTCCTTCCCGAAATCAGTTCAGGCACATAGCCAACTCCTTATTAGCACAAATCGTTCCATAGTATGTGAAAAAATCCTCTTACAATTCCTTGCACTAAGCCAAAGAAACTCAATACAACACTTAGCTAGCACTTTTACATATTCTTTCACGAAGCCAACTTAGACAGACTTCTCTCTAAGTCCTCTCTACTTATTTATACTTTACAAAAAGGCCTAAACATGGGTAAACCCATGGGCTGACATCCCATACCCGTTACATAAACCCTAAATAACCCAAAAATCCCACAAAATAGGTGAGATCCCACGATCTCAGCTCCACTTGGGTGCTCCATCTTCGACCAGCCTGTCAAAGTCCCAAAAATGGTCAAACATGACCAATGTTTCCTCAAAACTTGGTCAAGGGCCAACAACTGATTTTGGTGAATCATAATGTTATGAAGAGGCAATGCATGTAGACACTAAAAAGAAGTGGGAGCAAGGAATGAAATAAGAAACAGACTCCTTGTTAAATAACCAGACTTGGGACTTGGTTCAATTTCCTGCAGGAACAAGAGCATGGAAGAATAAATGGGTTTACATGTTGAAGGAAGAAGATGGAGGAAAAAAGTGACACAAGTCTAGACTTGTTGTAAAGGGGTTTGCACAAAAGAAAGGTATATATTTTGATGAAATATTTTATCATGTTGTTAAGATGAATTCAATTAGGACTATTTTAAGTCTCGTGGAAGTAGAATATTTTCATCTTGAAAAGTTAGATGTAAAAACAACTTGTATCCATGGGGATTTGGAGGAAGAGATTTATATGCATCAACCAAAGGGGTATGAGGTCAAAGGGAAGGATAATTTGGTATTCATGTTGAAGAAGAGCATGTATGGCCTAAAGCAAGCTCCAAGGCAATGGTATTTGAAGTTTGACAGGTTTATGACAAAAATAGGTTATAATAGATGTCATTCTGATCACTGAGTTTATTTTAAAAGGCTAGAAAATGGAAGCTATATTATCTTGCTATTGTATGTAGATGACATGTTTTTTGTAGGGTCTAATATGCATGATATAAATGTGCTCAAGAAGAAATTATCTAATTGATTTGCGATGAAGGATTTGGGTGCTGCAAAGAAAAGCCTTGGTATGATAATAACAAGAGACAAGAAAAATTGCAAATTGACATTGTCTCAAGGTGAGTACATAGAGAAGGTGTTGGAGAGGTTTAGAATGAAGAATGAAAAACCAGTTAGTACACCTTTGGCCATCCATTTCAAATTAACTAAGGAAATGAGTCCCAAGATACAAGAGGAGATATAATACATGTCTAGGGTCCCTTATTCATCAACAGTTGGTAGCTTGATGTATGCGATGGTTTTCATAAGACCAGATATTGCACATACAGTGGTAGTTGTGAGCAGGTATATGAAAAATCCAGGTAAAGAACATTGGGAGGTAGTAAAGTGGATCCTCATGTATTTGAGAGGTACTTCTACTAATGCATTATGTTCTGGAGGTTCAAATATTGTTCTACAGGGATATGTTGATTTAGATATGGCATGTGATAAAGATAGTAGGAGGAGCACCACAGGGTATGATTTTACTGCAGGTGGAACATCGGTAAGTTGGATTTTGAAAATGCAAAAGGTTGTTGCACTTTCAACAGCAAAAGAAGAGTATGTTGCTACTACAGAGGCTAGTAAAGAAATGATTTGGTTACAAAGGTTTATGGAGGAATTGGGAAAGAAGCAGGAGAATAACAGGTTGTACCGTGACAGTGAGAGTTCCATTCATATTGAAAATAACTTAGAATTCCATTTGAAGACTAAGAATATACAACTCATGTATTATTTCATACGATCTATCTTGGAAGATGGACATTTGAAGTTGGAAAAGACACATACTAGCCAAAATCCTGCAAACATGTCAACAAAGGGAGTAACCAGGGAGAAATTGAGTTCCTACTCAGTTTTAGTTGGTATTGAAGCATGAAGGTAAAGATGAGAAATTTTCCAGGTCTAAGAAGGATCATATTCTAGCAGATACAACAACGGTTGATTTGTTGAGATTAGTCTCCAAGTGGGAGATTGTTAGTTGTGGAGCTTGATTATCTTCCTGATTCATAGGTATTTGTTTTTAGCCGTGTTTATACCCCATGAAGACTATACACCCATGAATACTATAAACCCCTCCACGCAAGGGGATTTCCCCCCCTATGGGGTCCAGGGGAAAGCGGGCCCCCAACAACCATGGAAAAGTTTCCTTGTAAATGTATATCGTAATTTCATAGTAAATATGGGCCATTCATTATAAGGTCGCAAATCTGACAATATAAGTTATGTTAGGGTTTTTTTCCCTAGAAGGCAACCCTTTTTTATGAGGGAATTTTATTTCGGCTATGTATCATTGCGAATTTGTATTCTGAGAGAGGAGACTATGAGAGAAAGAAGAGGAAGTTACAACATCTGTGTTCTAGGTTGTATCCCTTCATTTTTCTAGATAATAAAAAGGAAGGACCTGCCAATTTATCTGGTGGATGTAGCCCACACTTGGTGAACCACATATATATGTGTCTCTAGTGTATTATGTATCTTCTGTGTTTTATTTCCACATTTTTTTTTATTTTATTTCTCCGTGATCCTATTTTTCTAACAGGGGTAAGTTGGTACGTCAACTTCTCAAGGGCGTAACTTCTGCATACAATCTTCGTTTGGGGCACATGATAACTAGTTTGGAAGGTCTATCCGAGGACTACACATTTTGGCATCACACTTTGGCTAATTCCTATAGTGTGACTGTGGAAAGCCCAAAAAACGTTGTTTAGGGCCCCAAAATGACCCCAGAAGTTTGGGACTTGAAAATATGTAGAAAAAATCCCAAGGTGGAAACGCCTGTTTTGAACCAGTGGAATAGGTGGGTGGCCACCAATTTCCGCCTAGATAAATCCTCCCCCCTTAGGAAGAAATGGTCTCCATTGCGTGAAGTCCCCGAGGAAGCTTTTGCTAAATTTTAACCTTGGTGATTTACTCGCCTTGCTGAAGAAGCGATCATGCTTATCTTTTTTTTTTTGTAAATAAAGTATTACTATATTAGAAGCTTCCAAAAAAAAACCAGTGTAACAATGCCAAGTCAAACAGGCCGCAGTTACTGGACTGCCCCATCACGGAGGAAACCAGTCCAGCCGGCCCGTTAAAATCCAGTCATAAGAAAAATAGAGAGAACATAACTTGTCTGTTGCCTTCCTATTGGACCTAGACATTTAGACACCTAGAAACTAAGCAGAGTAAGCCTAGACACCTGGCTTGCATGTCGACCAAGTGGATGGAGGATCCGCGGGTCCATGCTCATAGTTCCCAGGCTCGTCTTGCTGCGGAGTGCACTCAACTGCAGTGGTCCTGTCCTCCTGCATCTCCTCCTCTTTGCGCTGGCCTGGTGTGCTCGTCGCAGGATGCAGGACGCCATCTACCTCAACTCCGGGGTCCTCATCTTCGGCTTCTGCGTCAGAATTTGGAAACATGGCATCGCGCAAGGAAGCCAGAATTTGGAGACAGTCGGCCACCTTAATCTCCGTGACCTCCACTCGAAAGTGCAAGTCTGCCACCTCCTGCCTCAACTCAAAAACAAGGGTGTACAGAGTGGCTAAGTTGTCCCTGAGTTGAGCTTTGTCAAAGGGAGCCGGGCTACCTGTTGCTGGCGGACTGGATGGGCTCTGAGAGGCTTGGCTATGGCCCAAATTGCTGGCGGGAGGTTGGGAAGGTCCAGGGTCGAGGAGGCGCCGATGCGGAGTAATTGAAGTAGTCGGGATGATGGCCATGGAGCCAAAATGCGGAGGCTGCAGATTAACAGGGGACGAAACTGTTTGAAGGTTGGGCTGTGAATCATCTGAAGAAGTGTCTGGAGAGAGCGAAGGTCGCCGAGGCTTCCACGGTGCTCCTCGCCGTGGTTTGCCTCGTGGCCGCGGCATGGTGTAGTCGATAGGAGGTGCTGAGGGAGCGGAGGTCAAAGAGTAGCAGAGGGGGAGGAGCTCTTGCTCGCACCAGAGGAAGCAAGTAGGGTGACTACCGAGCTTCGGCGGAATGAACCCGAATAACATAACCGTCGCCATAATAGCCCAACGCATTTGAATGAGCAGCGAAAGGACTCCTGCGTTAATGCCCTTCATATCAGAATTTATGCAATTAAATACCGGGTGGGGTGACTGGCCTTTGCACACGCCCGGCATGCGTGTCCATACCACGGCGCCCAGTACCCTCAACCTCCATTTGCCACGATGTCCCTGGTGACACCCCATCCGAGGGCGATCATGCTTATCTTGTTAGAGTCTTTTATGAATGTTTTGTTGGAGGGGTTGGATTTGTTTAACCAATATGGATACATGATCTATTGGAGCATGGGAGGATTATGTCGATGAAGATGTAGTAGAAATATTTTGGTGCTCTTCTAGTATCTTTTTGATATTTTTCTGCTGGGTAGAAGGGTCTTGGGCCAAGGCTACAATGGTTGCAATGTCCTTCTCTTATGAATAGGTTGTCAAGAGGATAAAATTTGCAGTATGAGATATTAATTTGCGAAATTGTTTTTTCGGTACAATAGTCAGAACTACCTCTAGTATCTTGTAGGACTGACCCCCTAGAGTAATAGTGATGCTACAGGGTCGAGACTCATAAACATCATGACACCTACACATATATGGTTGGTGTAACAGGACATCACAGACTTCTAGTGGGGAAAAATCACATAGTACCTCATTCTTGAAGGGATTGATGCCATATGACAAGTGACATTGTTGGATGACACGAAGATCTCGTCCCTAAGGAAGCCATCCGATGTTGTATGTATATGAGTGTAGTGTTGTCGGAAAATACAAGTTCTTGATGAACTCTATTGAGATGAGGTTCTTTTGTCTTCCTCTATCAACAATAAAATGCAGTGGGGTCCCCTTCACCCACATCTGTGAATGGAAAAGGCAGTCCCCCTCCTCATGATCCTCAGGTTCTTCTGGTTGGATTGTTGTGGTTGCGACAATAGCAGTGGATTTTTCATCAATTATCTGTCTCCTTTTATTATTGTCTGAATCAGAGATTGAGTCAGGGTTTGACTCTGTTTCTTTGAGCTTGACCATCAATGACTGTTTTGAGCGACATTCATCGGTGTTGTGCCAAGAGATTTTGTGAAATTCGTACCACATCCTAGTGTCCTTCATATTCCCATTACCCCTCTTTTCTTGTGGCTTGGAGTGTTAGTATTGAGGCTGACTTCTCTGTAAGTTAGGGATACCTTTACCATACTTTGTTTTTTTTGGATTTCCAAACCCAAATTCCTGCTTGTTCTGCTGCTTAAATTTGTTTTTGATTTTGACAGTATATCTATAAGAGACTTCCAGTGATGAGATGTACATAAACTCCATTTCAGTTTGGATGTACCTATGTAGAGCCCCATGATATGGAGTGTATTTGTGCACAAGTTATGGAGTGTATTTGTGAAATCGGGCACCGTTTGGTCCTGATTTTGATGCAATGTGGTCCATCTCATGTACTGGTCATCATAGTTTTCCATGGGGTAATATTGCTCCTTGATCACATCCATAAAAAAATCCCAAGTGGGCTCAGCCCCAAATATTCCAGACTCCTCTGTGGAACTTTGTTCCCAACAAGTTTCCCACCAATGTTTGACATGGGGAAGAGCCTTAAGGAGAGAAAAGGTGATCTTTTCTCTGTTGGAAAAATTGTGAAGAGAGAAATAACCTTCTAACATATTTAACCATTTTTCAAAAGCATCTGCATAGATCTGACCTTCAAATAAGGGAATATCAAAATTAATGTGTACCTTGAATAAGGTATCATCTCCAAAGCGATCACTTGACGAAGAAGCGCCTGTTATTATCAACAATCATTGAAGGTTTTGGGAAAAATTCTCCAACATCTCATTCCTTTGTTACGTGAGGGCTTCCGCGAGAAACAACTTGATGGGATCTTTTTCTCCCACATCTCTCTTTTCTTTCTCGATGGGAGGCCACTTGGGATGACGAGAGAGGTTGTACTCAAGGGAAACTAGCTCAAGACCCAACTCTCCGTACCTTAACCTCATCGGGTACATGCACTAAGAAACGACAATGAGTAGCCTGCTCTGATACCACTGATATGGATTATTTTGAGAAAGAAATGAAGGCAGAGATATAAAAATGAAATATATAGAGATATTGTGAGATACCCAGAATATTGTAATAAACACATAAATACAGTAATGCATAATTTTTATTAATGAAAGAGTGTACAAAAACTATAAAATTACAGAGTGAATGACTCACTAGAATGGTGGAAACTCATCTATGAGAAGAGATGTGATGGCTAAGTTCATTCACAAGAAGATGATGATGTTTAAAAAGAGGATCTAGAGGCCTTTTTAACATAAATAAAATCCAAAACCGTAACCTCGAAAGATGAAATACCAAAAGTCATGTGGGCCTCGATGGGGTAAGTAGGTACATCAACTTCCCAAGGGCGTAAATGTTTCATACAATCTATGTTTGGGGCGCATGATATCTAGTTTGAAAGGTCTATCCAAGGAATACACATTTTTCCATCACAATTTGGCTAAAGCCTTCAGTGTGATCGTGGTGGGCCTAGAAAATGCTGTTTAGGGCCTCAAAATGACCCCGAAAGTTTGGGACTCGAAAATATGTAGAAAAAATGACAAGGTAGAAACCCTTGTTTTGAACCAGTGGAATAGGTGGGTGGCTTCCAATTTCCACATGGATCACTCAGAATCCCATTCACTGATGAAATAGTTTCCAGACAACTTGGAAAGAGTAAAAAATTCCACCAAGAAGTGGCTTAAAGGATACAACTTATGAAAGATATGGAAGCTAAAGGAATGTAAAGATAGGTTAGCTAACCTTTATCATTATTTGGATGGAGAATCTCTAAGTGAACCCAGGATAAAGGATTTAAAGGACCTAGAAGAAACCAGGCATTCTCTCCAAGAAGAAGAAGAAGAAGAAAAAACCTGGAGACTTCGAAGAATAGCTCTGTGGCTAAAGGAAGGTGACACTAACACTAATTTTTTCCATCAGTACATGAATTATAGAAAAATCCTCAATACCATTTGGGAAATTGAAAATGAATAAGGTCAGATGGTGAACTCCCTTGAAGCTAAAGTCGATTCTTGAGCCAAATTCTTTTAGAAACTATTCAAAGCCCCAAAAGGATGCCCCAGATAGGATGTCCTACAAGTGGACTCAAATTCCACCTATTCATTACAAAAGATATGAATTTCTCCCTCAAAGAAGAAGTTTCTGAATCTGAGGTCATTCAAACCCTCTCCCTAATGCAATGAGGGAAAATAATTGGCCCGACATATTTACGGTTGAATTTTTCCAAAGCTTCTATGATAGCATTAAATAGGATATACTTTTGGTGGTTATATAATCTCAAAGAACTGGTAATATTATTGTGTCCCTCAATGCTACCTTTATTTTCCTAATCCCAAAAAATCAATATGGTACCTCCTTTGGGGAATTCAAACCCATATCATGTTGCAATGTGATTTACAAACTAGTGTCCAAGATAATCGTCAGGTGTCTAAAACCTATTATAAGTGTAATCATAGTAGATGAACAATTTTGTTTTCTCTAGAATAGAAAAATACATGATGTGGTCTCAGTAGCTCAAGAAGTATTCCACTTAGTTAAATCCTTGAAGGCTAAGGAAGCCATCCTGAAATTGGACTTTTCCAAAGCCTATGATAGAGTTAACTGGACTTTCCTTAGGATATATCTAATTCAATTAGGCATGTCCCTTTAGGTGGTGAATTGGATAATGGGATGTGTTCAATCAACCTCCTTTGCAGTACTAATCAATGGAGCCCTCTCAAGGTTCTTCAAAGCATCCTGAGGCTTCATACAGGGATGCTCCCTCTCCCCGTTCCTATTTCTTATCATTACTGAGGCACTAATAATTCTGATCCATGAGACAATCAATGCAAGAACGATAAGGGGTGTCAAGGTCCCAGCTACAGAGACAATATCCCACCTCCTCTTTGTCAACGACATATTTTGTAGTACCTTTAGGTCAGAAATGGATATTTCCACTCTCAAATTCCTTTTGGACCTATTTTGCACATCCACATGTATGGTGATAAATTTTGAAAAGTATTGTCTCATTCTCAATCAATTTTCAAACAAAGAAACCATCAATATAAACAACCTTATCCCGACTTCAATTAGACCCTTCGATGAAGGTTTTAAATATTTGGGTTTCTATTTGAAACTAGATAAGTATCGCTTTACAAATTGGGGATGGCTAGTAAAGAAAATATAATCGAGAGTATCATTGTGGGTAAACAAACTTCCTTCCAGGGGGTGAATATTGGTTTTACCTAAATTTGTCCTTCAAAGAGTCCCAATGTACTAGTGCTCTATAATAGCGATGCCCAAAGGCATTCTCACGAAGATACAAAAAATTAGTTTCCAATACATGTGGTTGGGCCATAGTAAAAATGGAGGGATGCATATTTTTAAGTGGTCCATGATTGCAGCACCAAAATAGCTTGGAGGATAGGACCTAAAAAAGTCTATGTTTTCTCCCAAGCTTTAGTTGGACTAAGACTATGGAGGCTAACTCAAGGAAACTCTATGTGAAAGATATTAATGCAATCCAAATACCTCCCCAATTTGTTTATCACTGACCGGTTCCATCATATAAGAAAATAATATAAAGGATATATTGTTCAGAAGGAATTAGTGTTTTCTTTCTCTCCAGTGGGTGAATGGACAATGTGGAAAATTGGATATGGTAGACAAGTCCATCTAGGAGAAGACCCCTGGCTTAGGGCTGGTAATGATTTCAAATGCTATGATTCCCTTACACAGGATTTAAGGGAACATAATATTTACACACTCAATGACGCTAAGACCATTGATCCCTAGCCCTATGGAAGGAATGTATGGAAATCAATGATTTACCTCAGCCTCGAAGGGAATTATTTTGTAGAATGGAACCTTTTTATTCAATGCCTCATCTTTAATTTCATTTCCCTCGATGAAGACTCTCTAGATTCCTTGTGCTGGTCCAAAAACACAAAATATGGCTCCTTCACCGCTAAGCTAGGTTACTCCTCAATCCACAAATCCATGTTTATAGGTATCAAAAAATGGTGGTGGCATCCCCTATGGAAACTTAACACCTTGATAAAATGCAAAATAAATCTCTAGTTGGACTCCTCACTTCGGATACTCTCTTGAAATGGGGATTGAGTGGTCCCAGTAGATGTCCTTTGTACAAATCTCATGAAGAATGTGTTTCTCACATTTTCATTGATTTCCCTTATGCAGTTTAAGTGATCCATATCATTCAGGATAAGCTAAAGATGAGGAAGGCTTGGAACAAAGCAAATCTAGAAGATTGTTGCAAAGATTGGATGTTAGAAAAATATGTAAGTCAATTCAAAATCTTGCCAGTCATTTTGGTTTATAACCTATGGTGGGATCGCAACTCATGTATTTTCAAGGACAATCATATCCCACTAGAAATAACAACAGGTATCACTCTAAATTTGGTTGAATGTTTCAAATCAGAATTGAAATATAAAAATATAAGGAACCTAGTGATGCTTGAACTTGCTTATGAGGTGTCGTGGGGATTCTTTGACAGAGTTTTTTAAGGGTATCGACATGTCTATGGAGTTGGTGTGGTTTTAGTCTTAAATCAAAATCATTATATGCACATAAGATATGCACCAGGAACGTGTACAAACAATAGAGAAGATTTCATTTCTCTTTGGACTCTTTTGGAGGCTGCAATCAAGAAGTAAAAAAGTTGCAAGTAATGGGGGAATTGAAACTGGTCATCAACTGGGCCCGACACAAAATATCAGCTCAAGACATCATATGTGAACCTTTGTTGCGAGACATTAAACTAAATTTCCAATCCTTTGAGTGGATCTCCTTCATCCATATTTCGAGAACTGAACCAAAAAGTTGATGAGCTCTCCAAATAATATCTTTCATTTCCTGTGGGTGCCTTTGGTCTCTATGGATTCTATGATGGAGTAAAGACAAAATCCATGTTATTTTTCCTTTGAATGCAGAACAACTCATGTATGTGGAGACCATTTGAAGAAATTTTTTGAGAATTTCAAGAGACTTGTAGTAACTTTTTGTTTATGTAATAGATTATTTTGATTAGAATATAAATTTATCAAAAGTAGGAAGTAACAAGTTGTAGCCTTCCAGTAAGTGAAAGTAGAAGTAAAATAAGTCAAATGACATAAATGTGCATATTCATTTTTAGTGAATATAAGATTTTTTTCTCTGATAAAAACAAAGTTTGTTGAGTTATGGTTTAGTGATAATTTAGAGTGGTTTTTTAATAATTATTCAAAATTCAAATTGTGGTGGGGGTTTGGTAAATGTGACTATTAATTATATTGATTTTTTTTTATGTAGACTACTATGTCACATTGGCATGGCACCAACAACCTTAATCTTTACTTAACTTGGTGAGTGTGGGTTG
>ML780610.1:361535-387988 GCA_009831015.1 Picea engelmannii | reverse complement strand
CTCCTGGCTATAACAGGGTCCATATGACCTGTCTCCGTGTGACCTCGGTCATATCATTCCATCGGAGTTTCGCCACTCACGATGTCATTGTACACATGCCTCTGGGAGTCCCGATCCCCGATTTCCCGATGACGGAGATCAACCGTCCAGATCTGGTTCTTATCCAATGGCTGTGATTACTTTTCAAAATCGCATATCGCGATTTCAGAGTTTCTGTTGCATTGTGTTCTTGACAAATCAAAATCCCGTTTACCGATGCTTCTGCTGACGTCACACATGATTTGGTATGTGTTAGATCCTGCCACGTGTCACTCTGATTTATGAATTGTATGTGCCTGAAGTGTTAGATCTGCCTGACACCTGTCATCACCTGGTTGTTCCACGTGTCCCTAGCTGACGTGGACTGCTATCGTAGATCGATGGTCTAGGTCACATGTTGATCTGACGGTTCAGGTTCCGTCGGGATTTCACATATCGCGAAATCGGGGATTTCGTTGTAGAGTGAACTTTGCATTATGAAATCCCAATCCCCGAATTTCCGATGAGGCCTCCTGGCTGCCACGTGTCCATACAAATGAACGGTCCAGATCCCATCTTGATTTAACGGCTGCGATCAAATCGAGAAATCACGTCTGGCGATTTCAGGGTTTTCATTGACATTGTTCATGGACTCATGAACCTCCGATTCCCGATTTGCCGATGAGCATATCTCTGACAGCGCTCGATCCTATGCCGCCTATCCTTGCGAATGGACGGTTCCTAATCCTTCAGGATTTCACCTCTGCACAGTAGGACTTAACCACTGCGTTTAACCTCTGCGCAGCTTCTGAAGATCTGACAGCTCTCGTTCTTTCAGGAAATTTGTATGAGATCCTTCGGTCACTGACTCTTCTCCTTTTTCCTCTGTACGCTCTTGCTGCGCGCGTTTTCTTCAAGGTTGTTCCTCCTAATATTTTACTTCCAAATCCCCACGGGGTATTATCCTTCTTATCCTGCTGTCTCTACTGTTGCCATTAATGACAACAACCATCACTGCTTTCTATCCACTGAATTTACCAACAACATGATCCAAAGAAAGTGGTCAAATATTATTGCATCCAACATAAACACACCTACGAATACACTTCAACTACTGGGAAGAAGAAGAGGTTCATTGCAGTTCCCGAACCTATGAAGAAGTTATTTCCAGGAGGCAGGGAGAACCTTTGGGTAGAATCTTTGATGAAGAAAAATTCTGAGAAGACACATGAAAAATAGATGAGGAAGAGGAAGTAACAACAACAATGAAATCATAGGAGAAAGAAACAACAAAAGAAGAAAGAGAAATAGCTGAGAGAGTAACAGTGGAAGCAACAACAACAAAAAAAAGAGCAGTAGATGAGGCTACAACTAAGTCCGATGAATAAGAACAATGAAAAAGGGATGAAGGACTAAACAATGATGCTTCTCCTATGGATACTGACATCCCAGAGACATCGACATAAGTTCCCCTCACCAATGGTAGCCTTCAAGTCAACAAGATGGAGTTGGGGATTCACACATATTAAAATCCCAATAAGGTGGTGAACTTAAAAAAGTTCAGATTTGACAAAGCCACTGGCATAATTGTACAAAAACAAACTAGGAAGGTCCTGGTCATCAGAAACTATGGTAGTCCAATATGTCAACTAAAACCCATTCTCCATAGCATCCCTCGACACTGCCTTCAATGTGGAAATGGAGCAAAATATCAAGAATTTGTTTCGTCGAAATGAAGAAAAGGATGTTGGGATTAGAGAATTGGAGGAACAACTTAGGCATGCAAAGAAAGATGAATATAGTCTAATAGGATTCAAGTAATGATCTTCATATGTATTCTCAATTTCATGTATTCTAACAACTGACAATGCACATAATGGAACAACATAGTGTTGTTCAGACCAATAATATCTAGTTCATTACTATCCGGGAAGGATTAAATGATATGCAACTATGTGTCACAAAGAACTTGGATTCTCCGGACGAGCTGCTTCGTCCTTCTGAGGGAGAAATAAGGATCATTTACGCTTCCATCGACCATTTCCAATAGGCTAGTGAAAGGGAATAAAAGGAAATGAAGAGGTCATTATCCCTCTGTGCACAATTCCACAAGGCTGCACAAGTTTTGATGCACAAGGGTCATCTCCCTCCCATTGAATAACTCGGGAAAACCAAGATGATCGAAGAGTATTTTGAAGAAATCCAGTAGATCATAAACAAGATATGGGAGATATCTCAAGTAGAAACGAAGGTGACAATATAATATGGAGGAACACCTCGTCCAACCATCCAAGATTCAAACCATGATCCAAGCATTCATGGCCAATATGATGAGGGATATGGAAACTCTAATTGAAAATTCAGCATCCCATACATCCACCCTTGAGGTACCACAGAGTCATATCAATAGAGGGACAAAACCAAGTTTGGGAAGCCTATGTTAGGGACAAAGACACATGAATAAGATAAAATAGTAAATTTGAATTTTCTCCCAACTGTCCTCTATTTTTTATTTTACCAACTACCCTCTGCTTCATCTAATTCTAACCCCTATCAACAACGATTGAGAAGGGGAATATGGAGGGACTTGTAACTACTTCTTACATAATTCAAGAAGACACTTTTAGTAGTTACTTAAAATAACTATAAGTAAAAGAAGAAGCCCATTTTGAAAAGGTCTCTTCAAGCATTGTACATTCACAAAATATTTTGAGAATTAATATTGAAAATCCCTTAGGACTAGATTTTTTAAAAGAGAAGAACTCTTGTAGATGGTTTCTTGTTGTAAGCTATTTTCAACAAATTGTGTGTTGTTGACATGTTCTATAAGAATGTCCTTTTGCCTATAGACTATTCTTATGCAAATCAAAATTGTTATTGTGTATTTTCTCATTTTTTCTTTTGTTTGTCCTGAGATGATGAGTTGCTTATGCATGGAACTTCATGATTTATACTAATCTAGTTATGTATCTACATGCATGTGTTATCTAACCTTGTTCCTTCTTAAAAACTAACTTGAAGAAGTTATTTGCAAGGATAAATTTCATTTAAAATTGTTCATTTGGTTACCATAGATGCTCCTAGCTATGATAGGGTAGATAATATTTCATTTTTGTACTTAGTTAGATTGCATTCACATTCCCATTCCCATTCACAACCATCCAATCAACCCTTAAACCAAGTAATGGCAGCCAGGCCAGAATTAGGATGGCTCTCATAAACCAAATGGTGCATAGTCTAATTGGGGCCGTTTATCAGGGAGTACCCCTTACCGTTCAAGGGAAATTATTCCACATCAACAAAATTGGTGCTAGGAGGGCCTGATTTTGCATGGCTAGCATAAATCCATGACAAATTCAAGACCATTCCTTTGATAACATTGATCTCCAACAATGATTTCCACATATCTCTTTTGAACAATTACCTTTAAAGATTCAAACCCTGCATTCAAAAGTGTTTCCAGCAGCTCTGAAAACTAGCTAGAATATTGGTATCTCATCCCTAACGAGGATTTTTCTTAAAATTGTCATATTACACACTCGTACACCAAGTTACTTGGCCAACTACCCACAACTTCATCACTCCCTAGGAGGAGAGCTACCCGCGTAAGATGACCTGAGAATTGGGCTAAAATTCTTGTTGAATCTGTGGAGGATTTGATCAAAACTTCTCTACAGGAAATGCTCATACCCTTGGACCAAATTCCTCCTACACCTCCTAGTCCTAATCCTCCCAGTTCGGAACACAATTTTGATGGTGAACATTCAGAATCTGATTATGACGATAACATGGGTGAAAATTGAAATAGAATTCCACCATGGATGTCCCAAGGTGATTTAAACTTAGCTGGCCCTATGCATGAACTACCCAAGCATCCAGAAAGAATCCTCCCAAATTTCAACCCAGACAAAGCTTTTTCACTTGAAGACCATGTTAAGAATTTCTTTCTAGCCACTCATCTCCTTGATGTTCGTTACGAAGACATAGTTTTTAGACTCTTTCCCTACACCTTTTGATAAAAGGATTCAACATGGTATTTTAACCTACTGACTAGATCTATAACCAGTTTAAAATTGTAATGATTTTGAAAAATCCTTCATAAAAATTTTTGGGGATGAGAAGACTCACATAGCCTTATTCAAGGAACTAGTGGCCTTAAATATGGAAAAGAAGGAGAAAGTGAAGGACTTCAACTAATGCTTCACCACCATCCTCAACAAATTCACTATTGAAAATTCTCCTCTAGAACCCCTGGTTGTAGAATACTATATTTTATCCTTGCTTCCCTTTATATTCATGTTCATTAAGTGTGCTAAAAAAACTACATTAGCTTGTAATTTTGAGGAAGATAAAGAGGTTGAGAAAAAAATGCTTTCTTTAGGAATCCACCCTACATTTGAGGAGACCAAATTAGCTAGAATTAAACCCTTACTCTTGAACAAACCTTTTGAGAAAGATCCCAAGGATCTAGACATTGTGGTTAAATTGGTGAAGAAGTTATCCAAAAAAGTAGTTGACCTTAAGAAGAATATTGGTGAAGGTTCGTCAAAATAGAAACCTTTTTTCCCATTTTTCAAGAAGAATGATAACATGTTGAAGCCTTAGGAAACCCTGAGTCTTACATTAAATATGGATGATTTTGGCATGGAAAATTTCTATTCATATCACCAGCATAACCATTTTGAGAAAACATGCCTGCAATGGATCAACCCTATGACCCTAGTCATTAAACAACTATTAGATGAACAAGAAATTTCCAATGATCAAATGAAGGAAGAAGAAAAGGAAGAAACTATCAAGGAAACCATGTTTCTATGGGACTGGTGTATATATTTGGATGAGGAATAAATTTAAGAGGTTTTCATGGGAGATACACAAGTCATAAAAGTTTCCCACAAATATTACAACTTACGCAACAAGGGTGTTGTTCCCAACAATCCTCTCCCCTCGAAAACCATCACTCCCAGAAAATAAACTCCTCCCACTCCTACTCTGAAACCAAGCACTTCAACACCAGCTAACAACAATAAACCTAGTGCTTCAACAACCAACAACAAAACCAATGCCTCACAAGAAAGAAAAACACCAAGAAAACATGAAACTTATGCTTTGGAATATAACATTATTGAAGATCTAAAGAAGAAAAAATATAACATCACTTTTTTTTTTATATCTGCGTATTTCCTAAAAAATGTGACCTTATTCTCGATACATTTAAACCCAACAACCCTCAGAAGAAGATCTTTGTTACAATGGAAAACACTCCTAAATATGCTAAAACAAAAGTAGAAAGCATAGACGAAACTAAATCTGCTATAAACACAACCAGTATAGGATCACATTCTAGGTCCTAGGTCCCACCCTTTCTACTTACAAATGAAATTTTTAATTTCAATGTGCATAATTGTTTGGTGGACTCTGGTGCTTTTTCTAACGTGATGCCTTACTTGGTGTGTCAAAAGATAAATGTTGTCCCATAAAAAGAGGCTTATTAGAATCATAAAATTAGAAAGATACGACGTCAAGGAAAGAGGTGAACTCAAATATGTTATGATTAGACTAGTGTTTGATCCTAGAGTCCATCAGGTCATCGGTATTGTTTTTGTTGATATTCCCAAAGATTACGTTTTGTTGTTGAGAAAGGACTGGTCTACAAAAATTCAAGGTTATTTCTCCACAGACTGGTCCCACTTGTGGCTTCCATACAAAGGTAATCCAAATCATATAAGGGTGAGCAACAAGGCTCATATTAAACAAACATTAAAGGAACTTGAAGGTAATAATGAGCCCATGAGTTTTACTCATTCTTCTTTGGGAAATTAATTTTTAGAGGCTAACCATGGTTTCTATGAAGTGCAACCATCTTTGATTCAAATAGACATACAGTCTGAACTTATTCATTGCACTCAAACTAAAGGTAATTATTGTACTATAATATAAGTAGACAAATTTTGTTTTACTAACTTAATCTTAGACACTAACATTTAGATGGTGTTTTTCAATGGCTCCAGATCGCAAGAAGGAGTTGGGGAAGGATTCATTCTCATAGATACTAATAAGCATAAGAATATTATACCATGTCATTTAGAATTCAAATGCACCAATAATATGGCCAAATATGAAGCCTTGTTTCAAGGCTTGAAGAAGGCCATCGACCTTAAGGTAAAATTCCTTTGCGGTTTTGGTGATTCTGAGATAATTGTCAGATAGGTAAGAAACATTATTCCTTCCTATCTCCCCATTTAAAAGGTTACCAACATGAAGTATGGAAATTGATTAATTCTTTTGAGGCATTTAATATCACCGCTATATCTCATTCCCAAAATGACAGCGCAGATACTTTAGTCAATGAAACATCTAGATTCATGCCCCTGAACAATGATTTAATTGTTGAAAATGTTTTCATGCCTTCCACCTAAACAACGTCACGAATTGGAGAGCATTCAACGATGATTCTCAGATTGTATATTTTCTTACCGGTTTTGATGTATTCCAACATGTAGTGATATATGATGAAGTGCATTAACAAAATCTTCAGGACTATCGGGATGAAACAAGCAAGATAAAATCTAATTGCATCCCAAAAAGTTTGTTATCACTTAAAAAGTTGTTTGAATTGCATACCAAGTTCATAAATCCTATGAATCCAAATATGAACAATGTTGGATTACTGAGAGGGGGGGTGAATCAATAATAGAGCATTTTAATCATTTTTAAACATATAATCCAAGTGTTATATCAATGTAGCATTATCATCCAATAACTGCAGAGTAAATAAGCAATGAACAAATGAACAATCATACACATACACAATACACTAGATTTTTACGTGGAAACCCAAAGCGGGAGAAAACCACATAATGTTTTTTTTTATATGTCTTGAAGAATTACATTCATTCGAAGCACCAACATCCTTTGTTTTCCAGCTGCAACTGGAAGGAGGCACCAACCCCCTTATTTCTCAGGTTACAACCTAAGGGAAACTCCAACTCCCCTATTCTTTGGCTACAACTAGAAGGAGGCTACAACCCCCTATGTTCTACGACTACAACCACCTGTCCTTACCTTGTCCAACCACCCTGAAGTAGAAGTAGAATGATGGAACCACTGTCACACTATCATTGTGAGATATACCGCTATAAACATGTACCAATAAACCTGAACCATGCATCAACCATGCATCAACCTATACCTCAACCTGTAATCAACCTGTACCATAAACAAGTGCATCAACCATGCACCAACCTATATCAAACAACCTACAATCAACCTGTACCATAAAAAAGTGCATCCAACCATGTACCAAGTATGTACCAATCATGTGTCAACTACTCATCAACTATGACTCATCAATATGTACCAACCTCATCAACTATACACCTCATGTATGTGCCAACTCATCAACTACTTGTCTCAACCATGTACCCAACATGTACCTTAACCAAAATCCCTCATCAATTTCATCATCTAAATATGATTTGTAACTCTGTAATAGACATAGTGTATATAATCACATACCTGCAAACCTTCCTTAACTTTCACAACAAGAGACTATCATTTTCATCAAACTTTTCTTTAGTCTCACATGACTAGTTTGGGATTAGTCAATAACCCTAACTTGAAATAATCATAACTATGTACCTATAATGAATAAATATCTGAAAGTATTACACAATGTTCTTCAGTTTGTTTTATGCAATTCCTCCAGGTGTCACTACTTGGAACCTCTCAAAAAAGGAGTTATAGGAAAAATGGCATACCTTGCTAAATTTTGGCTTATTCTAGAGAGAGACCTTGTAGAGCGTGACCCGCACATAATATTTGTTTAATGGATCTTAAATTGTTACAAAAACTACTACAGACTAAACTCTAACCAACACATTTGGTCTTATTGAATTTGGATCTGTGATGAAGAATTTATGACGTTTTTACCTGAAACACTTGTTTTAGACTAGTTTCAGGACTAGCCACAAACCCTATTTCCCATGGCGTGTAACTCCAAAAATACAATGATCCACAAGATGAAATTTTTACCAAAGATACTTGGATATGTTTCCTAAGTGTCCTATAAATTTCACGGTCTGAAGCATTCTAGAAAAAATGTTACTGTGAAAATGGTGAGATGACCTATAAATAACATACCTTAGAAAGCATCATCAAAATAATTTATCCTCCCTTGAATTTCAGCCTTATTTTCTTCACCTTCCCTTTGAAATTAGGCTTAGATATCCTTTGGTTACCTCAGTCACCTATAGATATTCAATATTCTCAAGTGTGATGTAAAATCAGAGATCCTTTCCTCTTATTTATACTCTCCAAGTAGCTTCCTTCGAATCATCTTCTAGGTCACTTTGCCCACTTTCCTTATTTTAGGGTTAACCCACTTCTAATTTCTCCATTAAATTTATTATTTAAATAATTTCTTTTGTATTCACTTTGAATTACAATAGACTCATCACTTCACTTTATTATTTACCTTCTAAAATCTCTTAAACCACTTTGACTGCTTTGAACTTTTGGGGCTTCTAGATGACATATGAGGGTCCTCCAACTTCGCAAGGCCATAACTCTCAAACCGTGAGGATTTATGCGATGTTCCACATACCAACAAAAATGGCATGACATTTAATATCCATCTAGAATAATATTACTTGCAAATATATCAAAACTCATACCATTATCCATCAAACAAACTTGGGTCCATTACCCAAACCCAGGTTCTCTGACTTCTCATGGCCATAACTCTTTAACCATGAGGAGTTATGTGATGTTCCACATACCACCGAAAATGGAATGACATGCGTTATCCATATAGAATAGTATTACCTTAAAATATATTAAAACTCATACCATTATACATGAAACAACCTTGGGTCCATTACCCAAACCTTTGTGCTACCGAAATTCGCTACTGGACTTTATTCAAGGGTTGACATCAATGACAACCAAACTTAATAAAAAATCTCCCTCTTTGGCATTGATGACAACACTTTGATGCAATACTGAAATCATTTCATGCAATATTGAAGTCATATCACTCATGCCCCCCCTGGAACCATGCCTCTATCCTCTGCATCTCTATGACCATTTCTCCCCCTGGAATCATGCCTCTGTCCTCTGCATTTGATAAATATATCCCCCTTTGTCATCAATGGAAAAGGTTTCTTTCCATCTAGGGTTTCTCCCCCTAACTGAACTGTCCTCTTTATGGTGCTTCCTTGTGTACATCTAAGACATATAAGATAAGAATTTAAAAAACATTAATTTTGGAGTATAAATAACTCCGAGTCTCTGGAGAATATACTCAAAGGCTTCCCATGGAAGTGTTTTTGTAAAGATGTTTTCCACTTGTTCTTTTGTGCCCACATACTCAACTCTGATGTTCTTTTTTGCAACCTGTTCTCGTAGAAAGTGATACTTTATTGGAATGTGTTTCATCTTAGAGTGCCTCACCGAGTTCTTTGAGATACCGATGGAGCTTGTATTATCACAATAGATTGGAATGGGCTCATCATACTCAACATGTATATCTTTCAAAGTTTGTTTCATCCAAAGAGCCTGTGTACAACATGTTGTTGCTGCAATATACTCTGCCTCGACTGTAGATAGATATATTGATGATTGTTTCTTGCTTAGCCATGATACTAAACACTCACCCAAGTAGAACGCTTCTCCACTGGTTCTTCGTTGGTCATCAATACAACCTGCCCAATATGCATCTGTGTAGGCAATAAGAGATAGATCCTTTCCTTTTGGATACCATAATCCAAACTCTTATGTTCCTTTGAGATATATGAAAATCATCTTCACTGCTAACACATGTGATTCCTTTGGTGCTGCTTGAAATTATGCCACTTGTCCAATTTCTTGCATTACATATGGTATGGATGATATCACATATAGTAGGATACCAATCATTGACATGTATTGCCTCTGATCTGTAGACTTTGAATCATTATCTTTGCTTAACTTGCAATTGGTTTGCATGGGAGTGATAACTCGTTTGAAATCTTCCATTCTGAACCTCTTTAGTATTTCTCTGATATACTTGTTTTGAGAATCAAAAATTCCTTGGTTTCTTTGACGTATCTGAAGTCCCAGAAAGAAGGATAGTTCTCCAAGTAATGACATTTCAAATTCATTCTGCATATCCTTTGGAAATTGTTGGCTTAACCTGTCATCATCACTACCAAAAATAATATCATCAACATAAACTTCAATTAATAAAATACTATCTTGACTTACCTTGATATAGAGGTTGTTGTCTACACTTCCTTTTTTGAACCCTTCCTGCTGTAGATATTTATCTAGTTTAGAGTACCATGCTCTAGGAGTCTATTTTAGACCATACAAGGCCTTCTTTAATTTACACACATAATCTGCATTCTCTGAAAATTGAAAACCTTCTCGTTGTTCAATGTAGACTTCTTCTTCAAGTTCCCCATTCAAAAAATATGATTTTACATCCATCTGATACACTTTAATATTTTTGGAGCATGCATAAGCTAAAAGAAATCAGATTGCTTCCATTCTGGCAACTGGGGAAAATGTCTCTTCAAAGTCTATTCCTTCAACCTGTGCATATCCTTTACATACCAATCTAGCTTTGTTCCTTGTAACATGTCCATATTTATTCAATTTATTCCTGTATACCAACTTTGTGTCGATCACATTCTTATCCTTTGGTCTTGGAACCAATTCCCAAGTGTCATTTTTCTCTATTTGATCCAATTCTTCATCCATGGCCTTGTTCCAAAATTCATCCTTGTTGGCCTCTTCAAAATAGGTTGGTTCAATCGTAGATGTGAGTGCTAGGTGCATTTGTTCTGGTGAAATTTTTTTTCTTCTAGTCTCAACTCCTGCGTCTTTGTTTCCAATAATATGATCTGAAGGATCACTCTTATGTACTCGTCTGCTAGGTGTTTTTGGAGTTACTTGCTGAAATTTCTCTTCTGTTTCTGTCAGATCCTCTTCGTCTTCCCCTTATTTTTCATCTTTTGTTTCTTCTTCATAAAGTTGTTCTATTGATTCATTTTCTTGTTCCTTTAATTCTTGTCTACCTATTTCATCAATTGTTACATTGATGCTTTCCACCACTTTGTTCAATCTCAGGTTGTAACACTTGTATGCTTTTCTTGCACTTGAGTAACCAACATGTACTCCTTTGTCTACATGAGAGTCAAAATTTCCCATTCTACCATCTTCTCTTTTGATGTAGCATTTGTTTCCAAAAACTCTGAAGTTCTTTACATTTGTTGGTCTTCCTTTCCATAGCTCGTAAGGAGTTTTGTCAGTGTTGTTTCTGAGCATTACTCTGTTTTGAATGTGAATTGTTGTATGCACTACATGTATCCAAAAAATATCTGTCAATTTTGAATCCACTAGCATTGTTCGATCCATTTCCTGTACTGTCTTATTCTTTCTTTCAACAACTCCATTATGTCGAGGTGTCCTAGTAACAGAGAATTGCCTTTTTATTCCATGACCCCTGCAGTAGTCCATAAATTCCTTTGAAGTGAACTCTCCTCCATTATTAGATCTCAAGCATTTGATTTTTGAATCCATTTCATTTTCAACCATTTCCTTGTAGATCTTGAAGTTTTCAAAAGCTTCTGACTTATTCTTGAGAAAGAAAACTTTGGTCATTCTTGTATAATCATCAACTATTAACATAAAGTATTTCTCACCTTTTAATCCCTTTGTTGTAGTTGGTCCAACTAGATTAGTATGCATAATTTCCAGTGGTCTTGTCGTTGAATATTCCTTTGATTTGAATCTGGTCTTTGTTTGGTTTCCTTGTTGACAATGCTTGTATAAAGTGTTGGTTGGTTTCGTGATCTGTGGCATTTCTCTGACTGCTTCTCTTTTGTTGACTTTGACAAGGTTACGAAAATGTATGTGACCCATTATTCTATGCCATATCCAACTTTCATCTTTCTTTCCTAGACAACACTTTTCATTTCCAATTTCACTTAAAACATATATGTTGCTTGAAGTTCTTGCAGCTGTAGCAATCAATTTTCCTGAGCCTTATTTTCTTGTCTCGCACTTTTGTGAATTGAAAGTAACTTTATGACCTTGGTCACACATTTGACTCACACTTAGAAGATTAGTTTCATATCTTCTACTAGTAGAACATTTTTTGCCTTTGTATTCTTCTTCCCAATTATGATTGTGCCTTTTACAATGATTTTGGTTGAATCATCATTTTCAAAGGAGATTGATGCATCTCTTTCCTTTCGTAATGTAAGAAACTTGTCTCTATCACCTGTCATGTGTTTTGAACACCCACTGTCAATATACCAACCACGTTTCTTCTTCTTAGCTTGTAGAGCGAGTGTTCATTCTTCATTGCTATACTGATCCTTCTTTCTTATCCATGTCATTTTCCGAGGTTCTTGTTTGTGACTGTTGTTATTCTGTTGTGGTTTTCTAGGAGGAATTGTCATTCTGCAATCTTTGGACATGTATCCAAAATTGTTACATTTGTAACATTCCACTTCAGTTCTCAAAGATTCAAACATGTCGTAACTTCTTCTCTATGTTTCACTAGGCCCTATTGGATAACCCCTTTGTGTATTACTTTCAAAGTTGTTTTTGTTCCTGTTGTTAGCTCTGCAATTCACAACTTTATGTCAAAAATTATTACATGCATAACATAAACCAAAAAAGATAGTTTGATACCTGGGAGTTGAAGATCTTCTGAAAGGAGGTACTCTTATGAATTATTCTTCTTCCTAGGGCCTATATATCGGTTGTTGATTATGAAATCTGAATCTTCTCGGTGGAGGAGTGTCCCTGCAATCTTCCTTGTAGATATTCCTATCCCCCTTGATTGTTTTTGCAAAGATTTTTGGATATGTTTCTTGCTCTATTGTTTTGGATCTTGATCCTTTTTTTGTATGATTGTATCCAAGTCCGAACTTGTCATGATGATATTTTTGACTACTGATAATGTCATCCAAAAATTTTTAGTTGTTCTGCATATTTTTCTTTTGAAGATCCTTTCTTAATTTGAAAATCTTTGCTTCCAAATTTCCAATGATCTTGTCTTTTTCTTCTAGTTGTTCTTTGAGTGTTTCTTCAATTCTTTTATCTTCTTCTATTTGAACCTTCAAATTTGTGATCATTTGTTATAGTTCTTGAGTGTCTTCTTTCTTGTCTACTTTTGCTTGTAGTTTATTTTTTTTCTTCTTTTATCTTCTAATAACTTCTATGGCACACATTAATTCCTCTCAGTAGTCAACTTCTGCCTTTTCATTTTCTTCTTCAACTTCTTCATATTCTTCTTTGGATTCTTCATATTATTCTTCAGAGTCTTCTTTATCGGAGTCTTCTACTTCCATAAATGGAACTCTTTATGTCTCACTATCACTGAATTCATCTTCATATGATGACGAGATTTCTTCTTTGGTGCATAAGATTTTCTTGAAAACTTTCTTTGTGGTTCTTTTTCCTTTATATGTTTATTTTCCTTTTGAGTAACCTTCACCATTTCTCTTTTTCTTATAAGCACATTTGTTAGCAAAATGACTAATACCATCACAATTAAAACAAATTAGAGGAAGCTTACCTCTATACCTACCATCGGTTCCCTTGTTCGGTCTTTTGACAAAATTGGCCACTTCTTCATGATCTTCCGAGGCATCACTGTTGTTGCTATGTTCTTCTTTTTTCCTTCCCTTTTGCTTTGACTTTTTTAATGCTTTGAAGGTTGATTCTTTTATATCTAGATTTTCATGTTCATTTCTCATTTCATATGTTGTGGAGATTCCATGTAATTCGTCCATCCTTATTGATTTTAGATCTGATCTTTCTTCCAGTGCTAATATCTTAGGGTCAAATCTCATAGGAAGAGATCTTAGTACTTTTTGAACAATTACAGATTCTTTGATTTCTTTTCCCAATCCTATGATTGCATTTACTATTTCATCAACTCATAAAAAGTAATCTACAATATTCTCATCTTCCTTCATCTTAAGTTGTTCGAACTGACCACTGTAAGTTTGAAGCTTTGCTACTTTGACTTTTGAATCTCCTTCATAAATATTTTGAAGTTTGTCCCAAATCTCTTTAGCAGATTTACAATGTGAAACTTTGGAGAATATCGTTTCACTAAGACCATTCAGAGGTGCATTTTTTTCTTTGGAATTATTTTGACCAAGTTTAACTGCTTTGTCATTTGTTGGTGGAACTGCTGGTGTTGTGTATCCATCTACAATTGATTGCCAAATTTCAAATCCATGTGCCTGTATATATGTTTCCATCCTTATGCTCTAAAATGCATACTTCTGTCCATTGAACCGTGGTATTCAATTTTTATACAAGTTGTTTCTCTCCATGATCTACCTTTCAGTGGTTAAACTCATTTCTAAAGGAACCTGCTCTGATACCAATTGTTGGATTACTGAGAGGGGGGTGAATCAATAACAGAGAAATTTCATCCTTTTTAACCATATAATCCAAGTGTTATATCAATGTAGCATTATCATCCAATAACTGTAGAGTAAATAAGCAATGAACAAATGAAAAATCATACACATACACAGTACATCAAGTGTTTTACATGGAAACCCAAAGCGGGAGAGAACCACGAAATGTTTTTTCTTATATGTCTTGAAGAATTACATTCATTGGAAACACCAACATCCTTTGTTTTCCAGCTGCAACTGGAAGGAGGCTCCAATCCCCTTATTTCTCAAGCTACAACCTGAGGGAAGCTCCAACTCCCCGATTCTCTAGCTACAACCAGAAGGAGGATACAACCCCCTATGTTTTCTGGCTACAACAACCTGTCATTGGCCCGTCCAATTGCCTTGAAGTAGAAGTAGAATGATGGAACCACTGTCACACTATCACTATGAGATATACCATTGTAAACCTGTACCAATAAACTTGAATCATGCATCAACCTGTAATCAACCCATACTATAAACAAGTGCATCAACCATGCACCAACCTATATCAAACAACCTGTAATCAACCTGTACCATAAACAAGTGCATCCAATCATGTACCAAGTATGTACCAATCATATGTCAACTACTCATCAATATGTACCAACATCATCAAGTATACACCTCATGTATGTGCCAACTCATCAACTACTTGTCTCAACCATGTACCCAACATGTACCTTAACCAAAATCCCTCATCAATTTCATCATCCAAATATGATTTGTAAATTTGTAATAGACCTGGTGTATATGATCACATACATGCAAACCTTCCTTAACTTTCACAACAAGAGGCTAGAATTTTCATCAAACTTTTCTTTAGACTCATATGACTAGTTTGGGATTAGTCAACAACCCTAACTTGAAATAATGATAACTATGTACCTGTAATGAATAAAGATCTGAAAGTAGTACACAATGTTATTCAATTTTTTTTTATGCAATGTCTCCAGGTGTCACTACTTGGAACCTCTCATAAAAGGATTTATAGAAAAAATGGCATAGCTTGTTGAATTATGGATTATTCTAGAGAGCGACCTTGTAGAGCGTTCCCCGCACAGAATATTTGTTGAATGGATCGTAAAAAGTTAAACAGAATACTAGAGACTGTAATATAACAAACAGATTTGGTCTTACTAAATTTGGATCTGTTATGAAGAATTTATGACGTTTTTACCCGAAACACCTATTTTAGACTAGTTTTAGGACTAGACACAAACCCCATTTTCCACAGAGTGTAACTCCAAAAATACAATGACCCACAAGCTGAAATTTTTACCACATATACTTGGATATGTTTCCTTAATGGAATATCAATTTCACAATCTGAATCATTCTAGAAAAAAAATTATTGCGAAAATGGTGATATGACCTGTAAATAACATACCTTAGAAAGCATCATCAAAATAATTTATCCTCCCTGAATTCTAGCCTTCTTTTCTTCACCTTCCCTATGAAATTCAGCTTAGATATCCTTTGGTTACCTCAATCTAGTATATATATTCAATATACTCAAGTGTGATGTAAAATGAGAGAGCCTTGCCTCTTATTTATACTCTCCAAGTAGCTTCCTTAGAAGCATCTTCTAGGTCACTTTGCCCATTTTCCGTATTTTAGGGTTAACCCACTGCTAATTTCTCCATTAAATTTATTATTTTAATAATTTATTTTGTATTCACTTTGAATTATAGTACACTCATCACTTCCATTTATTATTTACCTTCTAAAATCGGTTAAACCACTTTGACTACTTTGACCTTTTGGGGCTTCTAGATGACATATGAGGGTCCTCCAACTTCGTAAGGCCATAAATTTGAAACCATGAGGAGTTATATGACATTCCACATACCACCAGAAATGACATGACATGTACTATCCATCTAGAATAGTCTTACCTAAAAATATATCAAAACTCATACCATTATCCATCAAACAATCTTGGTTCCATTACCCAAACATGGGTTCTCCAACTTATCATGACCATAACTCTCTAACCATGAGGAGATATGTGATGTTCCACATACCACCGGAAATGGAATGACATGTACTATAAATATAGAATAGTATTACCTTAAAATATATTAAAACTCATACCATTATACATGAAACAACCTTGGTTCCATTACCCAAACTTTTGTGCTACCGTAATTCGCTACCAGACTTTCTTCAAGGGTTGACATCAATGACAACCAACCTTAATCAACAAAAAAATCTACTATGATGCATGCTCTGGTGAATATAGGCACTCCTACACAACTCAAATTTATCAATTTAGGAACTTGTTGTTCGACGAAAGAGAAACACACCTTCATGGAATTGTTTAAGAAGTATCAAGATGTATTCTCTTGGAGATATGAATACTTGAAGACGTATGACATTCATATTATTCAACACATTATTACTATCAAAGAAGGTGTCAAACTATTTCTGTCGAAATTAAGGAAGATACATCCAACTCTTGAACCGCTTATTCATAAGGAACTAAAGAAATTTTTGGACGCCCCTATCATCTTTAAAGTTAGCCATTCTACATGGGTGTCCAATATGGTGCCTATCAAGAAGAAGTCAGGGGATATCAAATTGTGTGTTGATTTTTAGAATTTAAATAGAGAGCCTAAAAAGGGCAATTATCATGTTCCCCCAATGGAACATATATTAAAACTCGTCTCTATCTCTCAATTATTTTGTTGGATCTTGACCAAGTTTTGAGGATTCTTGGTCATGTTTGACCTATTTTGGGACTTCGACGGGCTATCGAAGGTGGAGTGCAAGATGAAGCAGAGATCACGGGATCTCGACCCCTTTTAGGGCCCTTTTTGGGATTTGAGATTATGTAATGGGTATGGGAATGTTGGCCCATGGGTTCACCCATGTTTAGGCATATTTTGTATGTATAAATAGAAGGCTAGGAAATGTAACATGAGGCAGTTGCAAGTTGTGCTAAGTGCTAGAGTTGGATCTATGTGATCAAGAGTTGTAAGTGTTTTGTGCATACTGTGTGAGACTTGCAGAGCTAAGTGCAAGTGGTTGTAACAGACTGTGGAAGGCTTTGTGATGTGACCTAACTAGGGGAAGGAGGATCTAGCGAGGTGCATGCAGATATCCTTTCCTATGAGGAGTGGGTCTTGTGACTTTGTACATTGAACGAAGATAATAAAGAAGAGAAGAGTTGGTGGATGTAGCCCCGGGGTGGGGGTGAACCACATACATGTTGTGCTTCTATGCTTTGTGAGATGTATTCATGTGATTGTGTGTTTTCTTTCTTAGTGATTCAATATAGATGAATGATCTATTGATTCTTAGTGCTTAATAATGTGGATGAATGTTATATCTGACTGATATACATATGCTTAGTGCTTGAATATGCTAAGATCTGATCTGTTTCATCGTGCTAAGTGCTAGTAGATGCTGGATCTGGTTGAATACTACGATGCTCTATAATTAGGGTTTAATGACGTTATAACTGAGACTGGATATTGATGAATGTTAACTATTGAGTGTTCTATTAAGTGTTAGAATCACAGATCTGTGTCCCAGCTAAGGTTGCATACATCTGAGTCCTACAACCACCCCTACCTCTACCTTGGGTGAGACTTCATTTGCTTCGCAGGTGTTTCCAAAAGGGCCGGTAGTTAGGGTTTTGTTGGTGCGTCATTGTAGTGTTGAACCCTGGGTCTGCCCCTGTGCCAACAAATGGTTCCATTGCTGGGACCTGAAAATGCAATTGCTGGGAACTGAAGAAAAATAAGTTTTGTGCGAATATCTGACCTAAAATTGTGAAATATTTGTGTGTAGATCTATCTCTCTAGTGCACCGTATTCTACTTGATTTGTGAAGCTCTATGCTAAGAAAAGAATCCCGATCTGAAGAAAAGAGGTAAGATCTGAACGCTTTGTACTCTGATAGAGGTAATAATCATGAAAAGTTTTAGATCTGGAAGCTTTGTGCTCTGCTGAAGATAAGATTAGTGAAATTTTTTGTTTCTAAAGTATGGATCTAGGTATGTTTGATAAGATTTGTACTGGCTTGAAAACTAGGGCACTGATATAAGAAAGAATATTTGATATGCGTAGATATGATAAGAATAGTCAAAGATATGTTATACCTATGCATAGAGAGAATGTTTTGATTAACAAATGGATGCAGGATCCTAGAAATAATTTTTTACAGGTTAGCTACCATGATCCTAGTACGCAGTACAAGAAAAGATGGGGATCATTTAAGAGAAAGAGAGTATTAACTCTTTGTTATAGTTGCAAAAGACTGAGACATCTGGATAAGGAATTCCCTAGAAGAAGACCTAGTTGCCTCTATTGCAAAGCTATGGACCATGAAGTTTTGGATTGCCCTAGAATGATTGCTAAGGTTGAAAGGATGAATATGAACCAAGAAAACCCTAAGGCAAATCCAGAAACTGAGATTATGGCAGAACCCCAGAAAGAATCAAAAAAAGTATTGCTACAGATGAAAGAAACCCTGAATGACCACCGACATATCATCTTATCAGAGATATTCAAAGAAAAAGAATGCATTGAAGTAAGAATAGGAGACTTCGACATTGACTGTGTTCTGGATGAGGAAACATAGGTGAATATTATGACAGAAAGAAGTTGGGAAATTCTAGGAAAGCCTGCTATGATTCCTTCATTGGGAGGAATAGGTTTATTTAGAGGAAAGTTGATAAACTTATGTGGAAAGCTCACCCATATATCTATGAATGCCAATGGAACTTCGACACGGGAAGAATTTGAAGTTGTTAAATTTATTAAGAACAACGCTCCATTTGCTATGTTACTAGGGAAACCTTGGATTGAAGGAGACCGGGCTAGAAGAAAAGAAGAGGAAATCCTAGAGCAGAAGAAGCAAGAGTTAAAAGATTTCCTGACTAGGAGGATCGCACACTTGATTAAAGGACATGAGAACCGAGCGAAGCTACTTAAAACTAGAGACTTGGATGACGAATTGGGAAGAACACTAGAATACCCATAGAAGACTGAAGTAACTATTCAAGATACATATGAATTATTACCCATGATTTCTAGGAAAGAATCTCAACAACGCGAAGTTACTCTACCAAAAGAAGATACAAATCAGAATGGAAAAAGGAATTCTGAGACTAAGCTCACCGCAAGGAAGGCTAGAAAACTAAGTAAGAAGAGAGATAAGATCAAAAAGTTACAGAAGGTTCCCGAGGGAACTTCGCAGAAGGAAAATTTGCAAAATTGGAACTTCACCGGGATATCAGAACTGCATCACATTGCACTTCTCCATGGCGATGCAATATAGCCATTGGGGACAATATAACCATTAGACTGACGACCCAAATGGGGAGAAAGGCATTTATGATTAGAAATTTCACCACTAGACCATTGGGACTATGCCATAATGGAAATAACCGAGTTAATGAAGGATTTTCACCCGTTGCAAGAGATCTGTTTCTAAGTTATCTATTTATTCCGTCACACCACGCAACAAGAACACTTTTTCTAACCATGAATCTGAGTCCGCAGACTAGTTTATTTTGCACAGTGATCATCACACTATTACCATTCATCCCATTGCATTGAGAAGTTACTCTTTGAACCCGAGATATTCAATCACGAGCGTGCATGTCGAACGAGATTAGCACTGCAGAAAAAATTGTCGAAGAAGTTCTCATTGACCTAATGACTGAAAGAGTAATGTTTTAAAGAGAAATGTTTGCAAGTATTCAAGCATCATCGATGAGAGGAGTGAAAGCCTCTCCGTCGACTACTCGCAGAGCCGGAACATCCCTACCATCGGCGTAAAAGAGAACCAAACACAAAGATGACCTAGAAAATGAGAAGCTGATCCCATCCATATTGGCTGATTACATCCCACCTCTGCCTGGCACGGTGAGTCGAGATAATGTGACAAGAGATTTCGAGTACTCCATTATTACCGCATACCTCCCGAAGGAGATACACGTAGTTCTCGTGCAACAGGAAGAGATCACATCATTGAATTTCAGTGACTTAAACATCAGAGATCGTAAGAACTACAACATGCTTGTCCCATACAAATAACTGACTAGGACAAAGAGGAAGAACTCAAAGATAATCCCCCAACTATGGACGATGAACCTCCTACAATCCACCCTACTAAATGTAATGAAAATATCACACTTTGGAAGGCACCAGGAAGTGAATGCCTATGTCAAGCTATTAATTTCATGTTACCATGATGGTTACTTATGGCTAGACCATTGTATTACAGTTGATCCGACGTTGATCCATAGGATCACAGGATTAATTATGCAAGGACCCGACCCGTAGGAGTTCTAACCAAGAAAAGCCACAGATCGCGTGCTAGCACAGAAGATCAAGGATACATACGATGATGTTGAAAAGGGAACGTGGGGCTACAAGGTAGCCTCCATCTAGAATGGCACAACGTGCCTAGACTGCCAACTAATAGACGAAAATTTAGTAAGGAAGAATAGATCGACGCAGGTCACAAGTTTTGTTGTTGACCTCGCAGGGAAGTGTGTGGAAGGCTTACAGATGAATTGGGTGAAGTACCTAGTTAATCAGTTGGAACTAGACTACCGCAAAGCACAAGATCAGGGCTACGACTTTCACTTTAGCTGGCTCCTGATCCTCATCACCTTTGTTTCTTGGGAGATGCCAGAAGGTGTGACTATGCTAGAAGGTGTGACATTCCTGGATATTGAACCATTCGAGCGACTTGCTGTGAAGTTCACTACCCTTTGGTACTCGAGTGATATGAACAAACAATGGCAGTCGAATGATGTTTTTCACACCTATTACCTTTAGCTGAAGAGAGCCATCGAAGCTGAACCTCGCATGACCCCGAACACCCTATAGAGGTTCTGACTCCTGATGAAGTTCTGCGTAGATAGGCACTTCATCTACATAACAATGCGAGCCGATGAACATAAGGAGCAGCTTTAGTCGTACTACAAACTCATGGAAGAGGACCTTGAGGAGATCACCAAGGACTGGTTTGCAGACCTCCTTCTTCCTGTAGACCCTGCAGAGATGTCTAACCTTGACAGCCCATAGACCACGCATAAATAACATGATACACCCAGGCCCAACAGAACACAGAAGACCAGAGAGTTCCAATATTTAATCAGTACCTCAGGAAAGACTGCTTCAGTATCACCTGACCGAGGGGGTGATGACGAAGTAGAAGAACTAAATGGAAAAGGAGATGAATAGAATCTAGGCGAAGTAACACCACCCAGAGACGAGGTTGATCCCCTAAAGAAGAGGAAGGTTTCTCCCATAAATCCTTCTTCCCGAAAGAAATCGAAAGCCACCGTGACCAAGATGAATATTGTGCTTACTATCGATGATTTTGACTTCATCATCGCAGCTCTAAATGACGCTTCGCTGGAAATCATGGAGAAACAGGAAGCCAAGCAGGAGGAAATGTATGATAGAATTGAGGTAGAACTCTAAGGGGTACAACAAGCCCTTTAGTCTAGTCACACAATCTCCATTGAGCCCCTACCATAAGGATAACCAGAGTTGGGAGATGAGCTAGCCCAACTCCACCGATTAGCTGAATCGATCGAAGCTCGCCTTCATTGCGCTCAAGAAGAAACAAAACAAGCCACCCAAGCCTTGAAGAAAGTGCAAGTCATAATCGTAGAACAATGCAGAGTTGCAGAGTAGGAGAAAGTTTCTCTCCAGGCAAATTTTGAAGAAGAGAAAGTACAGATGCAACAAGAAAAAGAAAAGTTGTTTGCAGAGAAACTCGAAGTAGAATAAGCAGTCAACAGACCACTCCGCTCTGTGATAGGATTAGATCCACAAGAAGAAGACTGAGTCACGCATCAAGTAGAGAAGCTCGCAGAAGCTCTCCAGCAACTACAACAATGAATCATAGACTTAGAGCTCCGCACAGTGCCCAACACCCCACAAGATGTGAGGGACCAAAGAGAAGCAACTGCTCGAAGCGTAGTTGAGAGAATAAATTCCCTTGCCATGGAATTTAAGCAACTCATTGATCGCATTGCACAGACCTATGAGAAACTCACAAAGAATCCAAAACTGAAGGCACTGGAGTTGCAACTCCAAGAGGTGAAGTATCAAGCAGAAATGATACAGGCATAGTTGAAGCCCCTGTCAGCTATGGAAAGAATGAAGCGATCCCAGGACCAGCGCACTACCCAGCAACAGGTCCACACTATCCAGAGAAAAGTCATCACTGCAGCTGAATAGCGCCTAGAGGGACTTGTCAACGAAGCAGTCATACAAGAGTTCGTTGAACAAGAGGTCATGGCACAACAACAAGTTGAAGCATCTCAACCCAAGCTCAAGGTTTTTGAAGCATAACTAGTCTGATCAGAGTGACTTGGGATGAGTCACAGGTGAGTGTTGGGGGCCTGTTGGCCCTTGACCAAGTTTTGAGGATTCTTGGTCATGTTGACCTATTTTGGGACTTATATAGGATGTCGAAGGTGGAGCGCAAGATGAATTGGAGATCCCAGGATCTCGGCCCCTTTTAGGGCCCTTTTTGGGATTCAGGATTATGTAACGAGTATGGGAATGTCGGCCCATGGGTTCACCCATGTTTAGGTCTATTTTGTATGTATAAATAGAAGGCTAGGCAATGTAAGAGGAGGCAGTTGCAAGTTGTGCTAAGTGATAGAGTTGGATCTATGTGATCAAGAGTTGTAAGTTCTTTGTGCATACTGTGCGAAACATGCAGAGCTAAGTGAAAGTGGTTGTAACAGACCGTGGAAGGCTTTGTTTTGTGACCTAACTCGAGGAAGGAGGATCTAGCGAGGTGTGCACAGATCTCCTGTCCTATGATGAGTGGGTATTGTGGATCTATGCATTGAATGAATATAATCAAGAAGAACCACGGGTGGGGGTGAACCACGTACATGTTGTGTTTCTATGCTTTGTGTGATGTATTGATGTGCTTATGTGTTTTATTTCTAAGTGCTTCAATATGGATGAATGATATGTTGATGTTAGTGCTTAATAATGTGGGTGAATGTTAGATCTAAATGATATACATGTTCTTATTTCTTGAATATGCTAAGATATGATATGTTTCGTCGTGCTAAGTGCTGCTAGATGATGGATCTGGTTGAATACTACGATGCTTTGTAATTAGGGTTTAACGACATTGTAACTGAGACTGAATATTGATGAATGTTAAGTGATGAGTTCTATGTTAAGTGTTATAATCACAGATCTATGTCCCAGCTAAGGTTGCAGACATCTGAGTCATGCAACCACCCTTGCCTCTACCTCGGGTGAGACTTGATCTTCTTCGCAGGTGTTGCCGAAAGGGCTGGCAGTTAGGGTTTTGTTGGTGCGTTTTTGTAGCGTTGAACCCTGGGTTTACCCCTATGCTAACATGTTCTCTCTTTTAGACAGGTTTTTTGGTTATAATCAGGTTCTCGTAGCAGAACTAGACTAGTTAAAGACCACTTTTAGGACAAAGTGAGGAACGTTTTCATATCATAGAATTCCCTTTGGCCTAATCAACGTTGGTGCTACCTTTCAAAGGGAAATGGATATGGAATTTAAAGGTCTGATTGGTCAAAGCGTGGTGATTTAACTCGATGCTGTGATAGTTTATTTAAAGAAAATAGATAATCACCCGCAACATCTGAAACATATTTTCGAAAGGTGCATAAAATATGGTATTTATCTAAACCCCAAGAAAAGAATGTTTGTTGTTTCAAAAGGTAAACTATTGGGACACATTATTTCTAAGTATGGTATTTATATTGACCTAGAACGAACCAAAGCCATCATGTAGATCCCACCCCCACACAATAAAGATTCTATGTAGTCATTTTTCAAGAAAATCAATTTCGTAAGAATAATTGTTCATGATTTTGTGAAAATGGTTAAACCCCTTCAACATATGATAAAGAAGGAAATCCAATTCAAGTGGAATTTTTTTGAGAAGGAGGCCTTCGAGAAGATAAAGGTCATCATAGAGGTTGCACCTTCTATTCAGAGTCCAAATTTCACTAAAGAGATTTTGTTGTACACTTTCGCATTACATAATTCTCTTGTAGGGGTTCCCACTCACAAATATCAACAAGGGAATGAATGTCCCATAGCCTTTATGAGTACTAGACTCCAAGGATATGAACTGAATCACCCACCAGTGGAAAAGCAATCTTTTGTTTTTCACAAATATAATAAATAGTTCAGGCCTTGTATGCTAAAAAATCACACCAAGGTGATAATGCCTCACCTGGAGGTTATATTTCTATTTGTACAATGGGAACTAGGTGAAATATGAGGAAATTGGATGACTTCTTTACAATAATACAACCTCAGATTCAAACCAACAACTATTGTTAAAGTTCAAGACCTATTTAAGCTAGCAACCATGGTCATGGATTCTGAGGATCAAGAAGAAGAAGGATGGAAAGAAGAGCCAACACTCTATGCACAACAATATCCTTACGTCCCATCAATCGATAATCTATGGTATAATGATCTCAAGAAATACCTTCATCACAACACTACCTCTGATCATTTCAATGCCAAGAAAAAAAGGGCACTAAGGATGAAGTCTACAGAATATCAGTTGGTTCACATTATCTTGTTTAGAAACAATTGTGATAGAGTTATACTTCATTGCCTAGAAAAGAAAAATGTCAATAGAGTTCTCAAAGACTTACATGATGGACCAGTTGGGGTCATTTTTCTAGGGATACCACAACCCACAAGATTTTAAGATCTAGGTACTATCGGCCAACATTATTCAAGGATGACCATGCTTACTCTTGGATTTGTGACATTTTCCAGAAGTCAACTAGAAGATAAAGCAAGGAAAGTATTCCACTTCAACCTGTTGATTTCAAAGAACCTTTTGAGCAATGGGGATTGCACAAAATTGGTGATATCAAACCTCACTCATCTAAGAAACATAGGTATATTCTAACTGCCACTAATTATTTCACCCATTGAACAGAAGAAGTACCATTAACCAAGGTAAATGATGAAGTGGTAATCAATTTAATGGACATTATGACCAGGTTTGGAGTACCCAACACTCGTGTATTTGATAATGCTACATATTTTTCATCTTTGAAATTGACCGATTTCTCTCTAGATAAGGGAATCATTTTAAAATATGCATCCAACTATTACCCCCAGGGAATTGATTTGGCTGAATCCATTAACAAAAATATGATTTGTATCCTTAAATAAATTTTAGTTGACCAACAAAGAAATTGGCACAATGCATTACCCAACACCCTCTAGGATGACCGTGTTACTCCTAAATCATCCATAGGGGCCTCTCCTTATTTTCTTATTTACGAGAAAGAATTTATCCTTCCTTCAAACATATATCTCCCTTCCCTTCAACTCACACAACAATCACATGGGAGAGAGTGCCATGTCATCCAAAAGCGCATCAACACCTTGATAAAACTAGAAGAGAACCATGCCAAATCTAAAACCAAATTTGAAACTCACTAACATACTATTAAACATTGGGTTGATAAAACATTTTTCGGTGAAAAAGACTTTCAAGTTGGAAACTTGGTCCTCGAGTGGGACAAGCCACATGAAGACAAAGGAAAACATTCGAAGTTTCAACAATTGTGGTTGGATCCTTTCATAGTCAGAGAAAACATTGGCCTAGGTACCTGCCGACTACAAAATCTTGAAGGGGATGTAGACCTTCTCCCCGTCAATGGAAAATTCTTAAGCATTACATTAGTTATCCTTTCAGACATCTCCCCCTTGTACATAAATAAATATTCTTCTTTCTCATCTTTGATTTCTTTCTTTTTTTTTGTTTTTTTGTTTTCTTTCCTTTTGCGCATTACTTGCTTCATTTTATTCTTTGCACTTCCGTTTGTTTTTCTAGTTATTTTTCCTTTTCTCTCTTTCAAAGTTATTTCCTTAGACTTCTCAGAGAATTTGGTGTATTGGATTTAACTAACTTTTAATATGTGACACATTGATTCAAAAGATTGGAAATCTACATTTTGGATTC
>ML780610.1:335927-361492 GCA_009831015.1 Picea engelmannii | reverse complement strand
TCTCTCTCTCTCTCTCGCTATGTAGACATTGTTGTGCATTACTTCAAGTCAGATTTAGTAGAGTAATGTAGTTTAGTAGAAGATGAGCACTGCATTCCTAAATATAACAAGAGTGAGATAATGGTCATACCCAAGAGTAGGTTTCCTATTTTTCTGAAATTAACGAGAATTGAAACTGCTTTAGGAAGGCATATGTAGTACTCAAGGTATGTTGCTAAAGGATTTATCTTATCTATAATCAATTTGGTATATCTCACTTTCATAGGTTTCATCGCACTTGCCTTTAAAGTAAAAATGGGATCCCACCATCCACCTTTCTCTAAATTTAAGAGAATCATGTTATAAAGGTAAAGGCTTGGGGAAAGGCATTCCAGCTCATGTGGGACATGCAAGTATCTCCGTTGGGGATATGGACGTTCACAAGCCATGGAGCAAGGATTGTGACACTGGGGTGACTCCATCAGGGCTATGTATGCCCGCTAGCAATGGAGTGACACCAGAGAAATGCACAATCAACCTGTATTCTCAACATTCTTGATGCCTCATTTTTTTATAGTACTTCTCCTTCCTTCTTGAATTAATCTAGTTTGAAAGAGTATAACATAATAATCAATCCACTGTGGATATGGCTATAACCTCTCCTTTGAATCATTCAAACTTTTCTCATCAAATTATACAATTTTTTTAAAACTATGGGACCTAATCATTCTCCCTTCGATCATGCACTGTAAGTGTTTCCATTCTTCGAAGTTTTATGTTTAGATACATTTTTGAAGAGAATCGTGGCTTCTCCAATGTGTCACAAATTATTCTACTAGGCATCAACACTTCCCTTTTTCTTTTGTTCTTTCTCATAGAGTCAATTTTAGTCAAGAAAATGGGACCCCCTTTTTCATTTTAAATCCTTCTAAGCTACATCAACTTATTGATCTTAGTTAAAGTCTTCTCATGTCCCTTTGATGAAATTATGTTAACTCGGAAGTTTAATTTGGTTTCTAGTTCAATACTTAACCATTTTTGGAAACTATTTCTGATATATTGGAGGAGTTTCGATCATCTTCTTTGATACATCAGAGGAGTTCAGAACATTATTTCTGGTAGAGTCAGAGGAGTTCTAAACATATTCTCCAACGATCCAAACCTTTTATCGGAACACTTCCCACTATCTTCTCCAATACGTTGGGGAATTTCCCATAAACGTATCCAATGCATAAGTGATCAATTGGAAAACTTCCTCGCAAGTCTACCAACACGTGAACCTAGCAACTGGAGGACTTCCTATTTTCTTCTCTGGTACAATCAGAGGAGTTCCCAACATCCTTTCCAGTTCAACTGGAGGATTTATTAACATCATCTCCGACAAGCCAAAATTTAACAATGAACTCATTCCTCATATGTCCTTCGATGCCTCGAACTCTGTGTCAAGTCTATAAAAAGAGAGCACCCCTTCCCCCCCCTATTATTGTTTATTTTATTATGACTGAGGAATAAGGGGAAGCATCGAGCATTTGATTGATGATCTACCCTGATTGAGAGAGTACTCATCCACCAACAAATTGATTGTGCACCTGCCCACCAACTGTCAGGTAGGCCCTAAACCCTATCTCATTTTTCATTCATATGTTTTTCATTGATAGGGTTAGGTTTTTTTCCAGTTAAGCGATACCACCAAACCCATCCTCTAGTCCATCGTGTTTGTTCCCCCCTAGCTTATATTTCTTTCCCCAAGCCATGACTCACCTATATTATTCTATCCACATACATGGGCCATATATGAAGTGTTCCCCCCCCTTTGTTTTTGTTATGCCTCAACAACTCCCTTCCAAATCCCTAGGAGTCTACTCTTTTCCACTGAGCCACATTCAAAAACCTTGACCTTCAACCAATATCAGGTTTTGAATGGCCTCTCCCTAGTCTATGAAACCATAGGAACTGGGTTGTCCTCACTTTGGAATTGTGCCATAAATTTAACAATCGACCAATCCTCGTAGAAGGAATAGAGCCTCCTTGGCGTAATCATATCCAAACCTTGACCCACTCCTTACCTTAATATTCAATACTTAACAAGATTCAAGTTTGTAGATACATCAGTGGAGTTTTCACAAACTTCATCAATCCTTTCTCTTCCATATCAAAAACTTTATTTCCAAATTCGTTGATGTCTACCAAAGCATTTCAACGATGTTATTAAGATAAACATTGACTCTTTTGATGTTGTTCTTAAAATCCTCGCCGGTTTTTATTTTCCCATTTCAATGTAGTTATGAACATCGTCGTTGATCATTATTTCCCCATTTTGGTAGAGTTCTTAACAACTTTGTCAATTCCCATCTCTTCGTTTCAACAGAATTGATCAGAACTGCATCGATACTTCCATAATCATTTCGGCATAGTTTGTACCAACACCATTGGTACATTGCCTTTCCATATTGATGTAATTGTCATCAACTGCGCTGACTCTCACTTTATTCATTCGATAGGTTAACAACAACAATGTCTATTCACCTGGACTCTTCCCCAATCTGAGCCATCCTTCACTTAAACTTTCACCATGTCTCCCATTATCCTATCTTCTTTAGACAATGACTTTGTTGTTTACATTAGAATAGGTAGCTCCTTGGATACTAGCACAATTTTGCATGGATGGATGTATCTTAAACCTCTCAATACTACTCAGAAGACTTAATAATTTACATGATTACCAGAAATAATATTTTATGTTTGTCATCATGTCATCTTTTTTTTTGGTTTGATATACTAATGATGAATGAATTTGTTGTATATTCAAACATGTCGCCCCACAAGAAACCTGGAAGAAAATATCTTGTGACAGAGGCCTCCATAAGCGAAAGCCGATAGGAACAAGGTCTTGACACTCCAGGGGTTATCTTCGACACCACATGACTCTTAAATAAAGGGGGGACTTCACTCAAATGGGGTGAAATTTTGTAGATTTTCAATAAGCATAACTTCCCTATGTAAGTTGAATACCAAGATGAGCTTAAGATTTTCAAGAACATCTAGAGGTCAGGATTGCATAGGGTGGCATCTCATGTAGTAGTTTTTCCTTGTGCATACATGATCTTATGGATCATTAGGCATGTAGATATTGATAACCCATATATCCTCAATGTCAAGGGGCATCCCCTAGCATAATTTTGGAAAGATGACATAGCCAAATACTATCATCTAGAAGGAGGGATTCGAATGTTTGATGAAGAGCTCATAAGAAAATTCCCACACAAGGTGAAGGATCTATTTAAAATCTGGTACAATCTTGATCAAACGTTCAAGCTTAGACCTTTAGGTGAATATCCCACAAGTTTTCTAATAACACCATACCAGTATATTGTGGTGATGCTATGTATGCTATACGAGGAACATGATTCATCGAAGGTCACACCATCCTCAATTCCCCTAATTTACTAATGTATCGATGAGGTATCATCCTTCAACTGGGTTGATATCCTGTCAGTGTCCATTGAAGACTCCATTAGAAAAATCAAGGAGACTTCCTAGGCGAGTTTCCTAACTTCCATATGTCCTCGTACTTGTTGGATATGGTGTGTGTTTGTCATTAGTACCCAAATATGGGATGGGCCTAGTAGTCAATTGACCATCCCATACACATGTATTGCAAAGTGATCTAGGATAAAAAAATCTAGGATGAAGTATCACAGGATATGTGATTACTTCTTCGCACCACTCTACAAGTTCATCTTTGATGTGACTGCTCCATGTATGACTGACAAAGCTTTAGCTATAGCCTAGAAAATTGGATATTGATATCTCATGGAGCATGGTACATACATAAGAGTATACATAACTATCAAAGATCCTCATCTGCTTCCCTAGTTCGTACCTGATATATTAGTGCTACAAGAAATTGCATATCAAACTGTGATCCACAGAGTTGGGGCCTCATTGTATAGAGATAAGAAAGCCATCTATCCCCCTATATTATTATGAGTCAAATCATACTCACTCAGGAGAATTAAACAAGCTCAGGCTAAAATAGACGTGTTGTTATCATTTCACATCAGGGAAGAAAGGTTCTACAGACACGATCCAAAGAAAGTGGTCAAAGATTATTGTAGCCAACACAAACACACTTGGGAATACACTTCAACTACCTAGGAAGAAGAAGAGGTTCACTATGGTGATTGAACCTATGAAGAAGTTATTTCCAAGAGGAAGGGAATTTCTTTGGGAATAATCTGTGATGAAGAAAAATCCCAGGAAGAGGCATGAAAAAGAGATGAGGAAGAGGTAGTGGCAGCAAAAGAAGAGGAGAAAGAAGTAGCCAAGAAACATGCAGTGCCAGAAGCAAGAGAAAAAGATGAGAGATCGACAATAGAAGAAGGCAACAACAAATAAAAGAGCAACATATGAGGTTGTAACTAAGGCCGTTGAAGAAGAACAATGAAAAAGGAATGAATAAGCACTAAAAAATGATGCTTCTCCTATGGATATCGACATCCTAGAGACATCAACAAAAGTTCCCCTCACATGTGGTATCCTTCAATTCGGTGAGATGGAGTTGGGGATTCACACACCTTACAAGCCTAGTAAGGTGGAAAACTTTAAAAAGTTCATATTTGACAAATCCATCGATAGAATTGTACAACAATAGACTAGGAAGGTTTGATCAATGAAGGAAATCCATTGTCATTCGTCACAGAAACTAAAGTAGCCGAAGATGTCAAAAAATAACCACTCTCCATAGAATCTATCAACACTGTGTTCACTGTGGAAAAGAAATGAAACCTCAAGTATTTGTTCCACCAAAATGAAGAAAAGGATGCTAGGATTACAAAACTAGAGGAACAACTCAGGCATGCAAAGAAAGATGAAGGCAGTCTATGCGAATTCAAGGCATCTGATGAAAAGGTAAGGAAATATATTGAGGACCCTACTACAGATATTTATGCCCATATTCATGTCTTCTAATAGCTGGTGACACACATAATTGAACAACATAGTACTATTCAGACAAAGAATATATAGTTTGTTACTATTCGGGAATGATTAAATGATATGCAATGATGGATCGTGGAGAAATCAGACACTCTAGTCGAGCTTTGCCATTCTTTTGAGGGAGAAATAAGGATCGATTATGCCTCCCTTGAACATTTCCAATGGGTCTATGAAAGGGTAGAAAAGGAAATGAAGAGGTCACTAGCCCTGTATGCAAATCTCCACAAGGATGCACAAGTTTTGATGCACAAGGGTCCTCTCCCCCCCATATAATAACTCAGGAAAACCAAGATGGTGGAAGAGTTTTTTGAATAAATCCAATAGAGAATAAACAAGAGACGGGAAAGAGCTCAAACAACAACGAAGGTAAAAATAAATTAATGGAGGAACACCTCGTCCAACCAACCAAGATTTAGACCATGATCCAAGTGTTCATGGAAAATATAACAAGGGATATGAAGACTTTGACCAACAATTCAACATCCCATGAAACTTCCATCGAGGAATTATTGTACCATGGAGTCATATCAGTAGAGGGACAGTACCAAGTTTGGGCAACCTATGTTAGGGACAAAGACACATGAATAAGACAAAATAGTAAATTCGAATTTTCTCCCAACCATCCTCTACTTTATATTTTAGCAACTTTCCTCAACTTTGTCTTATTCTAACACTTTTCAATAACAATCGAGAAGGGGAAGGTGAAGGGACTTGTAACTACTTCTTGCAGAATTCAAGAATACACTTCCAATAGTTACTTAAAATGACTATGAGTAAAAGAAGAAGCCCATTTTGAAAGGGGATCTTCAAGCATTGTACATTCACAAACTATTTCGAGAATTAATATTGAGAATCCCTCAAAGTTAATTTTGTTAAGAGAGACAAACTATTGTAGATGGTTTCTTGTTGTAAACTACTTTCAACAAACTGTGTGTTTTTTACATGTGTTGTAAGAATGTCCTTTTTCCTATAGACTATTCTTATGCAAATCAAAATCGTTACTATAGATTTGCTCATTCTTTCTAGTGTTTTCCTTGAGATGATTAGTTTCTTATGTATGTAAATTCATGATTTAGACTAATCGGGTTATGCATCTACATGCATGTGTTATCTAACTTTGTTGCTTCTTAACAACTAATTGGAAGAAATTATTTGGAGGGATTAAATTCATTTACATTTGCTCATTTTGTTATTGTATATGCATAGGGTATATTAGATTTGATCTATTTAATTAGTTAGATTACATTCATATTTCCATTTTTATTCACAATTGTCCAGTCAACCCTCAAACCCAGTAGTGGCAGTTGGTCCAGAATCTGAATGGGTCTCCTAACTAAATGATGCATAGTCTAATTGGTACCATGTACCAGAGAGTACTACCCCTTACTATTGGAGGGGAATTTTTTCGCATCATCATGAGGTTAGGTCCTAACATGCCCTCCCCATTGAGAAAAAAACTTATCCTAAAGGCTTGAGATGAGGAAATTGGTGTAGAATGGTAGTCGGCTTCTAGGTGGCATCTTTTGGTGGTGTATCCTTCCTCTGAACTAAAACTTCCTTGATGGTGCACTGATGAAGACAATGCTCACGCTTGTCCAAGACTTATTCTGGCTGCAACCAAATGGAACCTTCTTCATCCAACTCAGGGAGACTATTTTGATTATGACACTTAGTTCCAATAACTTTCTTTAAGCATGAGACATGAAAAATAATATGGAGCTTAGAGTAATTGGGCATAGCTAACTTGTATGCCATGGGTCCCACTCGCTTGAGAATTGTATAAGGACCATAAAATTTGGGAGTGAATTTCTGACAATTTTTATCTTTGAGTGAAGTCTACATATAAGGTTGCAGATGATGAAACACCTTGTACCCTTTAGGAAATTGATTCTTGGAATGACCCTCACCTATTTTTTTTCTTCATGTGATTCTAAGCTAGGACCAAATTTTATTTGAGGGTACAGAGAATGGGTGAGCGGACTATAATATTGTTTTCAGCCTCCTAGACCTTGGAGACACCTGACATGTATGAGAGAACTGAAGGTGTATTTTCCTTTTAGACTTCTTCAAAGAGATTCACATGAGTGGCAACATGGTAAGATGTATTGTACCACCATTCAACTAGGGGTAACCATTAATCCCACTGATTGTTTCTTTTGGATGCAAAACACCACAAAAAGGATTCCAAACACTTGTTGATAGCTTCAATTTCTCCATCAGTCTAGGGATGATAAGTGGTGATGAGGTGCAATTGGGTTCCCTGGAGCATAAAAAATTATTTCCAAAAATTGCTGGTGAAAGTTGGATCTTGGTCAGAGATAATAGAATGGGGCATGTTATGGATGTGGTGAACAAGTGTTGAAGAGAATGAAAATTAACATATTTGTGAAGATGATCTACTACCAAAATGATGGATGATTGGGAGAAATTGGAGTGTTCATGGATATATGATGGTGTTTACCTTATGCCGTTGATAAGTATCAAATTCATCCATAAAGTTGTGTATCTTTTGTTTCATATGTTCCCATAAAAAAGAATGTTTGACCCGTTCTTAGGTTTTGGTAAATCTTGAATGCCCAGCTATGGGTGAAGCATGAAAATCAAAGAGCATCATGGATTTAAGCTTTGACTACTTGCTTAAATACATGCAACCTTTATAGTGAAGCTCTTCATTGTGCCAAGAGTACCTTGGAGAATATTGTGAATCATGTTGCAATTTTTGGATCTATCTAGAAATTTTGGGCTATTGCAACCATTCCTGGAGAACGATTTGATGCCAATATACTACAATGAATCAGAAGGAAAAGAGGGACCCTTCTTCTTCATATTTACTTGAAACAACATCAACCACCACATTTTATTTTTCCTTCATGTAGATGATCTCAAAATCATATCCAAATAGATTGGTCACCCATTTTTGTTGCTCTGAGGATGAAATTCTTTGTTCCAGAAAACACTTGAGGCTACGATGATCAGTTTTAATTCAGAAGTGTTTTCCCAATAGATAAGGACGTTAGAGATCCACTACATGCATGATAGACAACATTTCATTTTCATAGGTTGATTGGACAAATGTCGCTCCGACAATTTTTTTCTAGTGAAAGCCAAAGGTTGGTCGTCTTGCATGAGAACTGCCCCAATTCCTTTCCTTGAGGCATCACATTCCAAGACAAAAGTCTTGGTGAATTATGGGAGTGTTAGGAGAGGAGTCATGCACATAACCTCTTTTAAGGATTGGAAGGATTGATCAACTATGGGATTCCAACTAAAAGCATTCTTTTTAAGTAGAGCAGTGAGAGGAGTTGCAATTTTTCCATAACTATGAACAAACTTGTGATAATATCTCGTTAAGCCCAGGAAACCACACAAGATTTTAATATTTTTAGGGCAAGGCCAATCCTTTATAGCTTCAATTTTCTTAGGGTCCACCCATACATCATCCTTTCCAATAATATGACCTAGGTACTCAAATTCAAAGGCTCCAAAAGCACATTTAGACTGCTTGAGAAAAAGTTTGTGCTTAGAATATAGATGGAGAAATTGATCCATAAAGGCGATATGGGATTTCCAAGTTTTACTATAGATGAGAATATAATTAAAGGAATCTAAGAAATAATGATGAAGGAAAGGATATAATACATGATTAATGAGACTTTGAAAAGTGGAGGGGGCATTACATAGGCCAAAGGGCATGACCAAGAACTCATAGTTGTTACACATTATTTTGGTCACCCTAGTGATCAAGTGACGATATGTGCATGACTCACTTCCATGTTCCCTGAAAACACTAAAAGAGACTTTCTCCATGAGAAAATTGGATTAGATTTTTTTCCTTAAAAACTATGTCAAAGGATATCGTCACACCCTACTCTATGCTTGAGTTGTGATGATGCTTGATTGTCGCATGTTGCACCAAATATGGACTATGACGTCGTCACAGACTTCTTGTGCATAGGGCGCGGAGATGCTTAAACAAGGGGAAAATTGAAATTCATGAAGGTTATAGAAGGGAATCTTCTAAGAGATGAGGTGGCCTTCGATCGGTTTGGATCTTACTTGCTTCTCTGTTTCGGTGGGATCATCATAATCTCCTCATTTATCCCTCTTTCACCCTATATAAAGAGGGATCTCTTATGAAAAGGGATAAGGCTTTCTTATGCATGAAGAATTTTGCTATAGATTAAACTTGAGATAGCTTTCATTTATATCTCTAAGTCAGGTTGTAGATCTTATTCATCAAAGGCATTGGAGCAAAGGTGTGTGTGTTGGAGAAAATAAATATTGGAAGGGACCTTGCAAAATCAAGGCATGGGTTGTATTATCCACTTTCCTTTAATATAATGTAGAAATACATTTCTTTCCTATAAAGGTTTCTTTACTTTTATTGTATAACTCTTTGATCTTATACATAGAATTCATTGAAAATATATATATCATTATTCTCTCTCTTTGTCAGTTTTTGTTTCTTAAACAAGTTCACCATCCCACAAATCCAAATATGGAGCGACAAGGAAGACCCTAGTGAGGATCAAATCTCATTTAAAAGTTATGTCATTTGTCCCTCTTTGAACTAGTTTATATGACAATGAAGTCTAAGGTGAAGTTTTTATTCTGCCTTGTTTTGTTCTAGCTTCTTATTGAAGTTAGGGAGATTAGTTTGTGTTCACACTTACCGATTTGTCCGATAACAAAATTGGCGACCACACTGGGGAAAGTGGAGAATACAACCCATGCCTTGATGTTGCAAGGTCCCTTCCAATGGCTCTTTTCTCCAACACACACACCTTTGATCCAATTCATTTGATGAAGAAGATCCACAACCTGACTTAGAGAGCTAAAGAAAAAGTATCTCCAATATAATCTATACCATAATTATTCATGCATAAACAAGCCTTAGCCTTTTCCATAAGAGACCCCTCTTTATATAGGGTGAAATAGGGATAGATGAGGAGATTAGTATGATCCCACTAAATCAGACAAGCGATTAAGATCCAAATATATTGGAGGCCACCTCATCTTCTAGAAGATTCCCTTCTAGAACCTTCATTAATTTTACTTTTCCCCTTGTTTAAGAATCGCCACACCCTATTGTTGACGGGCGTAAATGACACACCGTCAACTGGAAGGTCAAATTCGGACTGGGTTGTCTAATTAACCCAAGCCATTTAGTATGAACTAACTTGGCGGGTTTAATGGCTCCATTATCCAACTAAGGTCCTAAAAACAATAAAAGAAACAAACTAATCTAAAGCTATGATTCTAACAATTTATATACTAATTACAAGTGTTCAAATGGAAACATGAATATACAAATGATTATAAACAATCTATATATAGTTTGCAAGGTTTTTAAATCTTGCGAAATGAATGTTCCTAAATACAATTGAAATAGTGACTCAATAACCGTCAAAAGATAATTAATGCAATCATTGTTTCATTAATAAATAATTAATAAAATAATACACACACTAACCTGTTGCTAATCAACAAAACTGAGTTTATCTCTTTGTGTTATTTGAGCTCCTGTTTGTCCTGCTTTTAAGGGAAACCTATAATATAACAATACTAGTACTTTCAGAATAAATTCAAAGAAGTGTTTGATATTTGGAGTAAATTAATAACATCAAGAAGACAACTAATTAAAAATCATGTGATCTTAAGATAATCAATATTTAAGAATGAAAGAAAACTCAATTCTGAGTATTGATATTATCCATCATTTAACATTAGAAATAAATTCAACAATAATCAAATGATCAATTGATCACACATACAAAATGGAACAACATATTATGGACAACATAAGGAAAAACATGATATAAAAAATTATATGCAGAATAGTCTAAAACTAATTCAATACAAATAAAGTTTCATATTCAAAAATTATATGAGAAACAATTGAACATTGCACAATCTACAAAGGCACAAAATCCAAAGAGTAAATTGTTTTCTCATATAGTTTCAACAAAATATATTCATCATATGGTCCATGAAGAACTTTTAGGATAATAGATTCTTAAAGATTGAAAAAATTAATATATAAATGATAGCAACTAACCATGTATTGATAAAAAAGACTAAAGCTAATTTAAATCAATGCATAATCAATTATTCAAAGAAAATGAAGATATTATAATGAAAATAAAACAATTTTACTCATAGGACAAAATCCATTAAGCAACTTGGAATTCCATATTCTTCTTTGAAAATACTCGCCCATTCTCCCAAAGATTCCAACCATCCGTTACTCCATTTGAAAAGAAAAAAAGTTTACAAAATAAATAATATACAAAAGAGAAAGGATAAAAATCCTTCTCTCAATTTCTTGGATATCCATGGCTCTGAACTTTCTCATATATTTATACAATGAATGAACAGTCTGGGCGTCACTAATAATTTATGCCACTTGAAATTTTCCTCATAAAGAGACACAAATATCTCTCAAATTGTGCATTTGTTTGAGACAATTTATACACGGAAGCTAAATTGTTCCATTTGGGAAATGGGTTTTCAACCGTTTCTTCAAATTCCTCACGGGTTGGTTGCAATCAGTCCCACAAAATCGTGTCTCTGTTCTTGACGCATTTCCAAATTTTATCTGTGGTTGCTCATAAATTTATTTGCAACAATCCAATATTATTTTTGGATCAATCATATTGAACGTATTTAGATAATAAAACCAAGACATGATCAGATCCGTACCAAATAAATGATAATATAAACTTGTGAAACAAAAAGAAGACTAAATTATTAACCTAAACATTGTGAATAAAACAAAATCTAGAACAATAAAATAAAAAATGAATTTAAACTAACTATAAGTTCTAAACAAACATTGTTTATAATTTCCATTCAAATATGATCTTAAAATTTTAGAAGCTTCAAGTTAATGGAGAAGAGAAAAGTATTAATTTTGTTTTTTTACAAAATCAAACAAATCATAGATAATTCTTTTTTTTTATTATTAGTTTTATTTTGAAATGAGATGCAAAATGAAAAAAGAATTTAATTAATTAATATCACCAAATGATTTTATGAAAATGAAAAACCAATCAAGATATTATTTGATGAAGTATTGAACCCATTATTCAAAATAGTCAAACTTGCTAATGAGCAAAATAAAGAACACATAATCATAGTTTAAATGAAAGTAAACAGTTGATAAAAATTAACATTTTTGTTTAAATTGAGATTTCTATGCTTGTTTCTAAATTTTGACATATACTCTTGTAATGAATGTCTCATACTATAGTGAATGTCTTAAGTTTGTCGCAAAGCAAGACAATGTATGAAACTATTTGAAAAGGTTGATTCTGTAGCTCATTATAATTATCAAGATTCTAATGGGCGCCCTTTAAATTTTCTAAAAATTTAGGGGGAGTTGTTGGGGCCCAAAAAATGGTGACTTACCGGGTGAAGCAATTATCTTTGATCTGGTAAGATTTCATCTCAGGAAGAAAAGAATAAGACTTGAAAAATGATTTAGGCCCCCTAAAATAAATTCACTCCGAGACCATATAGTATTAGGATAAGCTCAATATTATAACCAGACAATAGAATTTTCTTTGTAGGAGATTATAACTTGAAATAATATCTTAATCAAAGAGTCACGATGTTTATAAAAGAACTTCAATACCATTGACAGAGCTACTGTTGCCAACAGACATCCATAGCCTCAATAGGGATGTCATTTAACCCACTCAAATGCTTTAATCCCATCCAATAGTTTTATCCACATGATGTATACTTTCATAAAAGTTAATTTAAAAACATATACCTGCTACCTCTCGACCCGACATTGCTTCATTGCCAACAGGCATGTTCAGTACCCTGACAAAGTTGTCTTGGTATCATGTGTGCATTTACCCATTACCAGTGAGCCTGTTCAGTACCCCGACGGGTTTACATACACTTCCCACACTTAAGTGCTTCCAACCCTCTTATGCCACTTTTAAATAATAATACAATTATAGATTTCTTGATGACAAAGAGAGCGGGGTGATACTGAAGGTTAATTGCAATACAAGTGAATAGTTGATCATGTTGTTTATTTGCTTTCAAAACTGGAAGTTTTATCATGGTTTAGAGATTTTAGATTTCCTTTAAGAAATCATCTAGAGAATGGGGAAGCACTTAAAAGTGATTCCTTAAGAATATGGATGGCGTAATTTTTTTAAAGATCATCGTAATTCTCAAATATTTAAACCATATCTCTGGTGTAATACTCTAGCAAAGACAATTTGAGGACAAAATGAAAGTGACAATTGACTTAAAAATCAATTGTTTGAGCTATGTCTTAATATCAGGACCTCTTTGAACTATTTCAATTTACTTGAAAAACACAAGTCTTAAAATAAATGATTCCTTCGATAATAGCTCTTTGATAAAAAATATATTGATTCAAAAAGACAGATAAGAAAAAAACTCAATCAAAGCAATCAAAGAAAACAAAAAACACACAACAAACCAAATCAAATTTTATTAATGGGATTCAAAATCAGAAGTACACAAAATCAAAACAACAAAAGAAAACTTTTCAGGAAACGATTTTGGTCAAAGATAAACTTGAGCTTTTGGATCCACTGGAATTTCACTGTAAAATAAAGGAAGAACTAAATAATATAAAATATCATGTGCGAGCAAGTTCTTTTTTTAATATAGTGATGCATGAGATGTTACTTTGACCAAGCATTATTATTAAAAATAAAAGAGACTAAAAGAAAATAGAAAAATCCTTGCTAATATGAGTGCAATCCTACTCATGGCACCTTGGGTCAGGGTTGAATTGATAGTTCAAATTTACTTATCTCTTTACTTTCCATTTTAAAATTTCCATGATGATAATGTGTTTTTGAAAATAAATATTCAATGAAAAGGAGAGAGAAAATCATTTAAGTGGACTTCCCTAACAACATTCATATTATGGTTCTCTTGATGTATCCTCTTGTGTTCATAACTGCATTATTACATAAAGAAACATTGAGAAAGAAAACTAAAGGAAACCTACTCCTAAACCTACTCTAACTACTAAACAAATCAAAATACTAAGTGAAGTCATGCTTCCAATGTAGCCATCGAAGTATCTTCAATCCTGCAATGAAAACAAAATCAAATATTAGTAACAAGAATGGTAGTATATTGAAATATGACAAAACTACATCATACTTACCTTTATCATCATGATCATATAAAAACAAATCAAGCATGACCTTACCATTCCCTTGAACATTCTTTCTATATGAATCCTCTAGCCATTCTGCAATTTTGTCATTATATGGGTCACAAAAACATGGAAAAATGAGATTGTGAAGCTTGTGAGAGTTATGGAGACATGAAATAACCATCAGCCTAGACCGAAGTGCCACATACTCCCGACAATTTTCATTTCATTCCATATTTTCTCCATCTGAAGGATATAAAATGAGTGTGTCAAAGTTACCTCCTTGATCTCTAAATAAGGTGAAGATAATATTACCATTCCCTGGAAAATTTTCAAGATATGAATACTCCAACCAATCTGCAATCCTATCATAATACATGCAATTACTAACATGGGATTGTTTGAAAGAATTCAAATACGAAAAATTATTCCTGATGAAAATAAAGTATTATATTATCATGGAAAGAATCTTGTAAAAATGTCGGATCAGGATTGCGAGAACTTATTGTGATTTTCGATCGGAAAAGAAGTGTCCCATTCTCTTGAAACTTTTCACTGAGCTCGAATACTTCAAGATTAACTATTTGAGGTGAACTAAATGGAACAACCAACATTTTTGAATAATCATCATTGGTAATAGTATTTTGTTGATTATACCTTTCAACCTCAAATAATTTATCGTGGAAAAATTTAGATCTTTCTTTAAACACAAATTGAGATGAATCAATGGAAGATGCAATTTGAGACTCTTTCAAATCATTTATTGATTTACCCATCGATAATTGATGAGAATAAGAATTAATATGTTCATGGGGAGAATTATTTTCCTCTTTATCTTCTATTCGGTAATCTCTATTAATTTGTACCTAATTATATAATACATAATTAATTCCAAAGTGATCTGGAACACATGATTGCATAACATGATGATAAAAAATATTAGGGTACAAGGAATAATTTGTAGAAGAATTGAGGAGATGAAATGCATCTCTTGAAATGATAGGTATATGCGTTTCAAATTCTGGTTTTGTTCCCTCTCCTTGTATAAACTGATCAACCTCTATTGTATTCTCTTTTAAAGAGTACGAGACAGTTTCTAAGAGACAATTTGGTTCATTGTGTAAGGGAAAATTTGAGAGCAAATCACTAGAGATAAAAGATTGATTAATAGTCTTCCTAATGATTTTGTCTCCTATTGATTGATCATGGACCTGTTCAACTAAATTAGGGGAAGTTTTATCGTCCACATGATTATCAACTTCACATTTGACCTCTTTAGAAACAATTATAAAATCTATGAAAGTGTGGCAGCTATCATATTTTAAAGTCAAGGTTCCTTCTTCAATGGGAGGAGACATTTTTGGCAAAGAATGATTAGAGGTGTCAATTGCATTTTGTGAAATATGATGTTGCTCATGATTTTACAAAATTAAAGAAGTTGACAAAAATTGTGGTGCTTCAAAATATTCAAGATCAGCATGAAGTTTTAAACCATCTTGAGATTGAGTATTAGTGCTCAGTTCAGATTGGTTAACAATTAACTTATCTTACTTGTCTAAGAGAGAAATGAGATATTCAAACCATTCATTAATAAGAGGCCTTTCTTTCAAAGGGAATCCAGTACAAACATTTATGAACCTAATTGAAAAATCATTGAATGATTCATCATTTTCTTTCCTTAAGAAACTTAGCTCTTCACTTAATTCATCATAATCATAATTGTTAAAATCTGATAAAAACTCAATTACAAACTCAGACAAAGAATCAATCGAATTAGCCAGAAAAGATTCGAACCAATATTTAACCCGACGTCAGAAAGTGAGAGCGAACAATCTGCATATAACATTAGGGTCAATGATATTATTTTTTAAACATTTATAAAAAAAATTAGAAATATGGTCTACTGCAGATGTGTTCCCTTCACCATCAAAGATGAGTTCTGAAAAGAGATCAATTGTCTTGCTGGGAATAACTGGTAATGAGACATTAAAATCATGTTCCAACACAGCGATTTGGGAAGGAGTCGTGACAAATTAAGAAATTGAAGAAATTGACTCCAAATAGTTAGGTTTCCATTTAACCTGACTTGTAGTGCATTATAAGATGACACAAAATAAGGATTTATAAATCTGGAATTATGAAACACTGAGGGGTGAAACATTTAATCATTAAATACACCTTGGACCTCCTTCTAGCACCATTTGTTGACGGGCGTACCTGAAACACTATCAACTGGAAGGTTAGATCCGAACCGGGGTTGATTAATTAACCCAAGCCGTTTGGTATGAACTGACCCGACGGGTTTAATGGCTTTGTTAGCCAACTAAGGTCCTAAAAATAAAAAAATAAACAAACTAATTTAAAGCTATCATTCTAACAATTTATATACTAATTACAAGTGTTCAAATAGAAACATGAATATACAAATGATTATAAACAATCTATATACAATTTGCAAGGTTTACTTGAAATCTTGCAAAATGAATGTTCGTAATAGTGTTTCTAACTAAGATAAAGAAAAAACATAAATCTTTTTTTTTTGAATGTTTAAAGATTTAAAACTAATAAATACTAAGCAAACACAATTGAAACAATGACACAATAACAGTAAAAAACTAATTAATGCAATCATTGTTTCATTAATAAATAATTAATAAAATAATACACACACTAACCTGTTGCTGATCAACAAAACTGAGTTTATCTCTCTGTGTTGTTTGTGCTCTTGTTTGTCCTACTTTTAAGGAAAACCTATAACAAAACAATACTAGTACTTCTAGAATAATTCAAAGAAGTGTTTGATATTTGGAGTAAATTAATAACATCAGGAAGAGAACTAATTAAAAAACATGTGATATTAAGATAAACAATATTTAAGAACGAAAGAAAACTCAATTCTAAGTATTGATATTATCCATCATTTAACATAGAAATAAATTCAACAATAATCAAATGATCAATTGATCACACATACAAAATGAAATGACAGATTATGGACAACATAAATAAAAGCATGATATAAAAAAAATTATATGCAGAATAGTCTAAAGCTAATTCAATACAAATAAAGTTTTATATTCAAAAAATATATGAGAAACAATATTAACATTGCACAATCTACAAAAGCACAAAATCCAAAGAGTAAATTGTTTTCTCATATAGTTTCAACAAAATATATTCATCATATGGTCAAGGAAGGAGTTTTGGGATAATAGATTCTTAAATATTGAAAAAAATAATATATAAATGATAGCAATTAACCATGTATTGATAAAAAAAACTAAATCTAATTTAAATCAATGCATAATCAATTATTCAAAGAAAATGAAGATATTATAATGAAAATAAAACCATTTTACTCACAGGACAAAAGCCATTAAGCAACCTGGAATTCCATATTCTTCTTTGAAAATACTCGTTCATTCTCCCAAAGATTCCAACCATCCGTTACTCCATTTGAAAAGAAGAAAAGTTTACAAAATAAATAATATACAAAAGAGAAAGGATAAAAATCCTCCTCTCATTTTCTTAGATCTCCATGGCTCTGAATTTTCTCATATATTTATACAATGAATGAACAGTCTGGGCATCACTAATAATTTCTGCCACCTGAAATTTTCCTCGCAAAGAGACACAAATATCTCTCAAATCGTGCATTTTTTTGGGAAAATTTCCTCACTAAAGCTAAATGAGTCCATTTGGGAAATGGGTTTTCACCCGTTTATTCAAATTCCTCACGGTTTGGCTGCAATCAGTCTTGCAAAATCGTGTCTCTATTTTTTTATGCATTTCCAAATTTTATCTGTTGTTGCTCATAAATTATTTGCAACAATCCAATATTATTTTTGGATCAATCATCTTTAATGTATTTAGATAATAAAATCAAGCCATGATCATATTTGTACCAAATAACTGATAATAGAAACCTGTGAAACAAAAGGAAACCTAAATTAATAACCTAAAAATTGTGAATGAAACAAAATCTAGAACAATAAAATAAAAAATGAATTTAAACTAACTATAAGTTCTAAACAAACATTGTTTATAATTTCCATTCAAATATGATCTTAAATTTCTAGAATCTTCAAGTTAATGGAGAAGAGAAAAATATTAATTTTGTTTTTTAATAAAATCAAACAAATCATAGATAATTCTTTTTATTATTATTATTTTTATTTTGAAATGAGATGCAAAATGAAAAAAGAATTTAATTAATTAATATCACCAAATGATTTTATGGAAATGAGAAACCAACCAAGATATTATTTGATGATGTATTGAATTGATTATTCAAAACAATCAAACTTGCTAATGAGCAAAAGAAAGAACACATAATCATAATTTAAACAAAAGTAAACAATTGATAAAAATTAATGTTTTTGTTTAAATTGAGATTTATATGCTCATTTCTAAATTTTGACATATACTCTTGTAATGAATGTCTCATACTATAGTGAATGTCTTAAGTTTGTCTCAAAACAAGCCAAGGTATGGAACTATTTGAAAAAATTGATTTTGTAGCTCATTATAATTATCAAGACTCTAATGGGGGCCCTTTAAATTTTGTAAAAATTTAGGGGGAGTTGTTGGGGCCCAACACCTATGCACAGGTAATCTGTGACGACGCCACAGTCCAAATTTGGTGTAGCATGCGAAGATCAAGCATCATTACACCTCAAGCATAGAGTAGGGCGAGATGATCTCCTGGACCAATATGGTGAGATCTAGGGTCTTCATTTCCATCGTCCCTAAGTACAAATCTAGCCACGTGATTACATGTGTCGAATTTGAACATGATAGAAGCCACTTGATTACTGGTAATTAATGAAAATCGTTAACAAGTACGAGGGAAATCACCATTGATGCCAATGAATCCCAAGGTACTCTACTACAATCCAACAAGTGTGAATGAATGAGTTGAAGTCAAACACTTGATGGAATCTTCCAATCAAGGGAGAATGATTTGAACCCACTGTTGAAAGTGAGTAAGCCTACCATTAAGGCATGGAGGCTCCAAGGTACTAAATGATTTCTATGTCTTGTTCTCAGATAATGAGTTGAAGTCGACATGAAAATACTCATCATAGGAGGGCCTTAATGTATCCCCCATCAATGAAATGAAATATGTAACATATTTGAAGTAGATCAGAGTATGAAGTGATTCAGAACTGACTCAAGGAAGGCCTATATGGTATAAAATTTAAAATTGCAGATGATCGACTCGATAGAAGGCTTGTTTAGGTTGGACTTTTCTTGAGCATATGAATGACGCGACAATTATCTTGGCAGCATTGACTCAAGGAGGACCCAACAAATGGACTTGTGGATGGTAAAATGAGAGACAAATGGATTTCCCAACCCGGATATAGTGATGAAGGGGGGTGTCATGTTCAAGAGTGACTTACTGCCACTAACACAGATACAGATACACATTTATTTCCCAATTTTCCCCCACCATTTTTGGTGAGTACCTCTTTATTTTTACGCAAGCTTGAGGAGGATAAGATATGCTTGTAATGTAAGCTCATATTTCAAATGAGTCCCTACAGAATATCCTTTAAGATCTTTTCAAGCTCCCTAAACATGAAAAAAATAGACGAGCGACCTTGTTCTTTTCACATTCATAAAAGTATTTGAAGAAAACATCTAATGAGTGGTAGATTATCTCTTTTTCGGTCTTGTCAAACTAATTTATGAAAAATGATATTATGGTGTTTTATTTAAGTGTTTTTCAGACTCTCTAAACATGAAAAAACCCTGAGTTTTATTTCTTTGGACTTGTAAAACAAACATCGAAAGGCCCATATGGGACTGAACCACTCCTTCTTAGGGTTCATTAAACATACTCCGAGGGACTCATACAAAGGATGAGCTTACATTACAAACATATGTTATCCTCCTCAAGATTGCATAAAAATAAAGAGGTACTCACTAGAAATGGTGGGGGGAAATTGGGAAAGAAATGTGTATCTGTATCTATGTTAGTGGCAGTAAGTCGCTCTTGAACATGACACCCCCCTTCATCACTGTATTCGAGTTGGGAAATATATTTGTCTCTCATTTGACCATCCAAAAGTCCATATGTTGGGTCCTGCTTGAGTCAATGTTACCAAGAAAATTGTCGTGTCATTCATATGTTCAAGAGAAGTCCAACCTAAACAAGCCTTCTATCAATTTGGCTATCTACAATTCTAAATTTTCTACCATATCGGCCTTCCCTGAGTCAGTTCTAAATCACTTCATACTATGATCTACTTCAATTCTGTTACATATTTCGTTTCATTCATGGGGGATACATTAAGGCCATTCTATGACGAGTCTTTTCTTGTGGACTTCAACTCATTATCTGGGAACAAGACTTAGAAATCATTTATTACATTGGAGCATGCATGCCTCAATGGCATGTTTCCTCACTTTCAACAGTGGGTTCACATCATTGGCCCCTGATTGGAAGATTCCATCGAGTGTTAAAATTCAACTCATTCATTCACATTCGTTGGATTGTACTAGAGTACCTTGGGAGTCATTGACATCAATGGTGATTTCCATCGCACTTGTTAACGGTTTTCATTAATGACCGGTAATCAAGTGGTTTCTACCATGTTCGACTTTGACACATGTAATCACATGGCTAGATTTGTACTTCAAGATGATGGAAATGAAGACCATGGATCCCACCATATCATTCCAGGTTGCGACGGAGTATTCATGAGTTTTCACTGACACATAGATCCATTGTGTATGTCTTGTGGCTATGTCTGAATTTGAATTCTTTAAGAGCACAGATCCACAGTGTATTTCTTGTGGCTATGTTGAATCATGATGACATGGATCCATAGTGTATGTTTAGTGGCCATGAATCACTTGAAAATTATGATTAGAGTCACTTGTAGTATGAGTATGGGAATGTCTAGCTCAGAAGATGGTATATTATTATGCAGATGCTTGATTGTTTGCATGTTCCCGACCAATGTGCTCCTTGTTTTCGACACACACATTCTACAAAGTGTTTCAATTGTCATAGATTCCAACTTCATACTTTAGGGGGAATTATGTTACACATTATTTTGGTCACCCTAGTGATCAACTGACGATATGTGCATGACTCACTTCCATGTTCTCTGAAAACACTAAAAGAGACTTTCTCCATGAAAAAAGTGGATTAGCTTTTCTTCCTTAAAAACTATGTCAAAGGAGATCGTCACACCCTGCTCTATGCTTGAGGTGCGACAATGCTTGATCGTTGCATGCTACACCAAAGTTTTACTACGACGTCATCGCAGAATTCCTGTGCATAGGGTGTGATGATGCTTAAACAAGGGGAAAAGTGAAATTCACGAAGGTTCTAGAAAGGAATACTCTAGAAGATGAGGTGGCCTCCAGTTGGTTTGGATATTACTCACTTCTCTGATTTAGTGGGATCATCCTAGTCTCCTCATCTATCCCTCTTTCACCATATATAAAGACGTATCTCCTATGGAGAAGGCTAAGGCTTGCTTATGCATGAAGAATTCTGCTATAGATTATACTGGACATAACTTTCCTTTAGCTCTCTAAGTCAGGTTGTGGATCTTCTTCATCAAAGGCATTGGAGAAGAGGTGTGTTTGTTGGAGCAAAGAGCCATTGGAAGGGACCTTGCAACATCAAGGCATGGGCTGTATTCTCCACTTTCCTTTAATATAATGCAGCAATACATTTCTTCCCTATAAAGGTGTCTTTACTTTTATTGTATAACTCCTTGATCTTATACATAGAATTCATTGGAATATATATATCATTGTTCTCTCCCTTTGTCGGTTTTTGCTTATTAAACAAGTTCACCATCCCACAAATCCAAATATGGAGTGACAAGGATGACACTAGCGAGGATCAAATGTCATTTAAAAAGTATGTCATTTATCCCTCTCTGAACTAGTTTATATGACAATGAAATCTAATGTGAAGTTTGTATTCTTCCTTGTTTTCCTCTAGCTTCCTGTTGAAGTTAGGGAGATTAGTTTGTGTCCACACTTACCGATTTTTTTGATATCAATAATGATCCTTACGAGTTCTAAAGGAAGTCTTGGGAATGACTTCCTCTTTCATACATAACTTGTGGTAGCGAAAATAGAGATCAAGTTTGGTAAAGTATTGAGCACCACTTAATTCATACAAAAGGTCATTAATGACAGGAATGAGAAATTTGTCTTTGATTGTGTGTTTGTTGAGGGTATGAAAATTAGGACACATGCACCAAGTGCCTTCTGTATTGAGTACCATGACTACCGAATAAGAATAGAGGATGGTACCAGGATGGATAACACATGCTTCCTGAAATCCTCGATTTTTTTTTTCATTTTTCTAGGCAAAGGGATGACGATCAAGGAGAACATTGGGAGGAATATTTCCTAGTGCTAGAGAAACTTAATGATCATGGATGCAAAGGGAATGGGGAAGTCCATGGAGAGTGTTAAGAATATCTTAGTGTCGAGAGAGTATAGATTGGAGATCAGGGTGCATAGAGGGTGTCTCAATGGCTTGAATGGAATGTAGTTGGGAAATAATTCCAAAATTACCTCTTTTTAGTAGATTTTCCATTGGGTGGGAAATGATGATCTCATGTGAGCATGCTATGATGCCTTGGAACTTATATTGTTGTCCCTCATGTTGGAATTGCATGGTTAGGTGCTTAAAATCCATTAGGATGGGGCTAAGAGTGCATAACCATTCAACACCGAGCATAATGTCAAACCCACCCATGCCAATAGAAAGCAAATGATATTTCAAGTGGTACTGACCAATTTGAAGGCACACATTTTCACAATGTCTACCACATTTCATGGAATCACCATTGAAAATCATGATTTGAAAGTTGTTTACTGCATGGATATATAATTTGATTTCTTGGGAAATATGGTGATGAATAAAATTATGTGTGCTAACACTGTCAACTAGGATGATGACTTTCCTATGCTTAATGTAGACAATTAAGTTAAGGGTTTGGGGAGCAGAGAATCCAGTGAGGGTATGCAGGGAAATCAATGGTTCAACTTCTGGTGGATCAAAGGGAATATTAAGATCATCTTCTAGGGGTAGCTCTTTCATAGGGAAAACATCAACCTCTTCATCAACAAAATCTTTAGAAATGGCCATAAACAACTTATTTTCCTTACACTTGTGCCCTAGGAAATATTTTTCATAACAATTATAGAAAATACCCTTGAGTTGGAGTTCAACCATTTATTCCCTAGTTAATTTATGGATCTTCAGAGAAGTGGCAGGAGGGGAAGGATTGGTGGGTTGAGGGAAAGGAATAAATGAGCATTTTCTATTTTGGATGGAGATAATTTTTTGTGATTCCTTGGATATTCTAGTAGCTTCCAACCAAGTATGAGGGTGATCCATGAGGACCTGAGTGTGGATTTCATCCTTGAGGCCACTAATAAAGCATTCTATGAAGAAGGCATTTCACATGCCCTCATTTCTGAAATCCAAGTGCTCAAAGGAAGTTATAAAGTCTTCCACTCTACCAAACTATTTCAACTTGGTCAAACATCCAAATGGTGGGTTCGATGTTAAAGTGTTCATAAATATATGCAACAAATTGTGTCCAAGCAACATACCCTTGGAATGCATTTTTACACCATTGCCACCATTTCTAGTGTTTAGGATCTAGATAGAGGACACCATAACAAAGTTTTTCCAACTCATTAGTAATGCCATGCAAGGAGAAATAATGTTCCATTGGAGTGAACCAAACCATGGGATCTGAGCCATCAATTTTTTTCACCTCAACTTTGGTAAGATAGAGGTCATGATGAAGGGAGATGGAATGAAAGATCATAGTATGGAATAGTTTGCACCTTCGAAGTGTGAATTTTTTTGAGAGGAGGGAGGGACCTATTATTGTTTCAACAATTATTTGAGAGACGACTAGATGGAGTCAAATTCACCCTTAACTTGGTCCTTGAAATATTCAACGTTGGAATTGATGGAAGCAGTTTCAAAATTCATTATCTGGATGGTATCCTTATTTTGTTTGGATTCATCTTGCGGGTTAATGATTTCTTGGTTGCGAGTGGTGGCCATTTGGGAATGGGGGGTGTCGGGGAGGGGTAGTGAGTCCATGGAAAAAAAAATAATAAGTGATATATACCATGACAATCAGGGTGAAAATAGGAATCCAATGGGATAGTGGGGAAATAAGGGTGTCGGGGAGGGTGAGTGGGTCCATGGAAGAAAAAGGATTGGAAATGATAGGTACCACAACGATCATGGAAAATATAGGAATCCAATGGGATAGTTCCCAAATAAGGGTTCCATTGGTACTGCTATACTCTTTTATTTCTACTCCTATGAAGTTATACTTTTATTTGAAGAATATTGTAGTGACAAAAGGCTCAAATTGTTAACAAGGAAAATTGTGTAGGAATTTCTCAACTAGGATGTAGGAGGTAGGGTTGCGTAGTAACATATCCCTTATGTTCCTTTTTTGTTCTTTTCTATTCCCAAGGGTTAACATTTTCATGGGTCCTACAGACAAGGGTTTTCCCTTTGCTATATCTCTTTGATATGCATGCAGGGTCAAACAATAGTACTCGAAAAAATATCCTAGGGAACCAACTAAGGAGGCTTGACCATACCCTTAGCCATACTACTTGATTACCTAGGTACTATAGAGTATATTCCCGATTTCTATTCTCAATGTCACTAGAGCAATCAGGCAGTCGATCAATAGATCTAGATATAGTTTCAGGAGACCTAGTGGACTCCCAATATACTCGATGGTACATGGGAGTGATGGTCATGTATGTATTCTCTCTGATGTGGTACTACTCAAATGGATACCAACAAGGGTTATAGAGGTTTCCAACCAGGTGAAACGTTTGTTTCCATTAACCCTGTGAAACAATTTGTATTTCCCGCGTGTAGTCTTCCCTAGTCACAATGTTACCCGTTGAAAAACAAATCTCTATTCTTTAAACATTCTGAAAATACATGTCTCTACCCTGAAAACAATTCCCCACAATTTCTGCAGAGGAAAGAGATTTAATACCACTTTTAAGGTCCCTGATGTATTTTATAAAGCGAAAAAAGAATTATTATTATAAATAACAACGAAACAAAAAAATAGAGAGAACAACAACACAATCAATAATTCATTTATTGATACAAATCCAAGTTCATTTGCCTCTTCGAGGAGGAAACCTCTAGCAGAGCAGTGCTCTATTACAATAATTCTCAAGACAATACTTTCTCATGTCGTCTACTCCCATTTTTACTAACTCTATCTTCTAAAGAACATTCTATAGGAAGGTATTTCTAGAAGAAGAAGCTTCTTTTAAGTCTTCTTACATTAGACTTGTTCACATTATTATATAGTCCTTATTTACTAATGTCGACCTTTATTACATGGAAAATATATTATTCTACCTACTTGAGGGGTTA
>ML780610.1:322494-335728 GCA_009831015.1 Picea engelmannii | reverse complement strand
TTTACTAATGTTGACCTTTATTACATGGAAAATATATTATTCTACCTACTTGAGGGGTTAGGGAGGTTAGGTCCCATATATATATATATATATATATATTGTTGGAATATTCACCAATACTGAGAGGGGGGGTGAATCAATATTGAGCACTTTTTACCAGTTTTAATCATAACATCAACTTATCAATGATTCCAGTCACTTATGATTGATACACAATACACCAATATTTTACATGGAAACTCAAATGGGAGAAAACCATAGAATGCTTTGTTATATATCAAAGATTGCATTCATAGAAAGCACCAACTTCTAAATTCTCCAACACCAACTGAAAGGAGGATCCAACCCCCTACTTACCATATCCAACGTGAAGGAAGCTACAACTCCCTAAACTCTCCAGCTCCAACTAGAAGGAGGCTACGACCCTCTGATTTACAGGCTCCAACCTAAAGGAAGCTCCAACTCCCTATATTCTCTGGCTCCAACTAGAAGGAGGATACAAACCCCTAATTTACCAGCTCCAACCTAAAGGAAGCTCCAATTCCTTTCATTCTTCATCTCCAACCGGAAGGAGGCTACAACCCCCTTTCCTTTCCCCTTCCTTCTACCTTGAAATATAAGTGTAGACTAAACCTGTCACTGACATTATCACCGATAATCAACATGTCACTAATAATCAACCTGTCATTGATAATCAACCTATCATTTATAATAAACCTATCACTAATAATCACTATCCATTATAATCAACATGTCACTATCATCATCCAACATGTCACTGTATCTATCACTCATGTTAATACCTCATCATCAATAACATCATCAATACGACCAAATGCACTCTCATAAATCATACACCAATACCATCCCTAATATGTGAATCAAATCATATGCTAAGACATGTGTGCCATATCATCCATGTAAAAAGTATGTGCCATATCCATAAACCATGTGCAAATATATGCCTCAAACATGTGCCATAACATCCATCAACCATGTATTAAATCATGTACTATAAAATCCATCAGCCATGTACTAATTATGTACCATAGCATCCATCAACCATGTACCAAGATGTGCCTCAAACATGTAAACATATACCAAAGTACATCTCAAACTATGTGCCCAATATCCAAGATGCTCTTCAAACCATATGCGAAAAGCATGCCTTAAGCATGAGCCAAACCATCCAAGATATGCCTTAAGCATGAGCCAAACCATCCAAGATATGCCTTAAGCATATACCATAAACATTAAAATAGAACACATAGAAATCATACTTTTAGTCATGTAGCAACATGGTGTACGTGATCACATACCTGGATACCTTCCTCAACTTCAACAACAAAAGAATAACATCTTCATCAAACTTTACCTCAGTCCGAGGGGACTAGTTTTTGGATTAGTCTCAAACCCTAACTTTCAACAAGCATAAATCCATACCTATAATGAATAAATGTCTAAAACTTGTACCCAATATTCTTCAATATCCTCTATGAAATTCCTTTAAGTTTTACTCCTCGAATCATCCCTGAAAATGAGTTATAGCAAAAATGGAAGACCTTGCATAATTCTATCCTATTCTAGAGAGCGAACTTGTAGAGAATTCCACATGCTGAATATTTGATATATGGTTCTAAAACTTGAAAAAAACATACTATGGGCTGTATTGTTTCCCATGCAATTGGTCTCATGGAATTTGGATCCTCTATTAAGCAGTTATGATTGTTTTCTCATAACACTTGTTTGATACTAGTTTCAGGACTAGTCAAAAAACCTATCTCCCACAGAGTGTATCTCCAAAAATAATATGACCCATAAGCTAACATTTTTATCATAGGTACCTTGATATGTCTTCTCAATATCCTCCAAGTTTCGTTATCTGAGTCATTATATAAAACAAGTTATAGTGAAAATGGTAATATGACCTTTAAATAACATATCTTAGAACACACCATCACAAGACTACTCCCTAGGGATTTTGTCCTTCTTCACTTCATATTCCCTCTAAAATTAACCTTAGATATCCTTGGTTACCTCAGATAAAAATCACTTGAGTTGATGTCACAAATGAACTCCTAGGTGCCTTATTTATACTAGATCTGGCACCCTCTTTTTAGGGCCGACTTGACCCAAATAAAATTCAATTTAACTTTTAATGATTATTCTATTGAGGCCGAATTTACCAACAATATCCTTAATATTTATTTTAATATTCATTGCAATGAGGCTGACTTGTAACTTCTTGTTTGCAACAATTTTACTTCTTTTAATTAATTTGGGGCCGACTTGTCACTTCTTGTTATAACTATTTAGGGATTCTTAACCATACTTCAGGGTCTCCATATTCAAGCGGGTATATCAACTCAACTGTGAGGAACCACATGGCGTACCACCTATAGTTGGAAATGGAATGACGAGGAATATACATCTATGAGGGTTGTGTATGAATTTACAATGACCTTCACACTATTTTTCTTCAAACAACTTATGGCTTCATGACCACACCTATGGGGCTTCTTAACCACTTAACCACTTCACCATATTTCCAGGGCTTCTTGTATAATTCTTTAAATCATCTTCCTGTAAGTCCCATTCTTAGAGCTACGCCATAAGGGGACCACTTTCTAGACTTCTCCAAATACACCCATCTCTTGTAATTCTTCTAGGGTTGACTTCTAGAGTTGACATCAATGACAACTAATTATCCAACAATCTTCTCCTTTGGCATTGATGGTAATACTCCACCTGTGACCAATGGTCCTGATATCTCTCTCCTCATGTTTCTCTCTCCCTTTGACATCAATGGAAAATGATAACTCTATTTAGGGTTTCTTCCCCTATCTTCATGCTTCTGATCTTTCTCTTCCCTTTTGATATCAATAGCAAAGAGTGACTCCCCCTGATAGTATACCTTCTTTGAATAATTTCTCTATGTCTTCATGTGCTCCCCCTGTCTTCATGCTTCTAATCATTCTCTTTTGTTTTTTTTTTCCTTCTCTTCCCTTTTGACATTAAGGGTAACTCCCTCTGATGATTTCTCTCCCCATGTCTTCTTTTGCAATATGTTGTGTAGATAAATGTGGGGATTACTGTATATACTTTCTTTCCTCTCTTCTAGTGCTTTTTGTCCATTGGTGCTTCATGTTACTGTAATCTAGTGATGTATATGAAAACCATTCTTGTTAAGGTTTATTCATCACTTGACTTCAAGTCTTCATAGTTTGTCATCTTCACTGAAATAGCATCAATGAGATAATCATCCAAAAATATTCTCTTGATAGGATAAATCTTCCTGATGGTTTATCTCTGTCTTGTTGTTATTTTCACTACTTTCCTTCCTACCTGGTTTCACATATCAATATTCTTTACTTCTGAGTCATATGCTTTACAATGAGTCCATATTCCTTTCTACAATTCCTTCTGAGCTCTCACTTTTCATCCACTATCATGTATCCTCTCTGGTTCATGTCAAGTATTGTCTTCTAAACTGACAAATATCTCATGAAATCATCTCTTTCCATATGTCATAACAATTGTCCATAACTCTGCTACACAACTCCACATACTGTTGACTGATATGCTTCTTCTTAGACTCCCCCTCTTCAATATTCACATTGTTGGGAGTCTCCAAGACAAATGGCTTAGAACAATGGATGAAGACGCTTTGATGAGTCATCATTGAAATCTTTCTCTTTACCTGTAGATTCATCATGATTTTGTACTACTGCAAATCATGAGAGTATGATTTATGGGATTAATTCATTCCCATGCTCTTGAATCACCTATTATTTATTCATGTGCACTTTTGGTTCTTGCTTTATTCTCCAAACATTCTTGTTTCTTATGGAGGTATCCATCATGCTTCTACAATCATGAGCTATGTGTCCATAATTGTGGCATTTGTAACATTCAATGTTGTAGGGGGTCACATAAACTTTTCTTTCTTGAACATTTCTTCCATAAGCTTTGCAATCTAAAACTTTATATCCAAAGTTATTACAAGTAAAACAATAACCATAAAAGCATCTTTGATACCTGGGAGTGAATGATGTTCCTTGTCATGTAGTCCTTCTAAATTCATTCCTTAGTTGATCATGATCTTATCTTCTATTGTTTCCTTCACAATGATTGAAGCTTCTTTGATACCTGGAGGTAGAAGCTCTTCTTTGAAATATGTCTCTTGTGCATTCATTCATAATTGACTCTTGTTGTCCATGGTTCCTTCCTTTGATAATTTCTACATAATTCTTATCCTTCTCTTCATTATTATTTTTTGGTGACCTGGAACTCTTCTTTTCAACTTTCATTATTGGTTGTGTGGATTTTTCTCTCTCTGACTTTCCTGTTAGGATTGGAATTTGTATATTCTTTACATGAGGTATCACTAATGTATCCAATACTCATTTTATTGAATGGTGACCTTTGACAACAGATAATATCTTCCAGTGCTTGAGAGCTCTTCAATTTCTTGTTGAGTTTGTCAATGTCAACCCTTAATGAGATGACTTCTTCTTGAAGCTTCTCGCAATATTCTTTTTTCTTCATCATCTGAATCTTCATTACTTCTTCCAATATATTTGTTTCTTCAAGTTGGGTTTTCAAGGAGATGATTTCCTCTTCAAGTGTTCTTTCTTGTTGACTAAATTCTACTTCAAGCTTATTTAAGTCCTCGGATATTTCCTTAAGATGATTTGTCAAAATATTTTCCCTCGGCTCTGCTTCCTTTCTTTGTGATACTATTTCATCATCCAAACACTCATTTATCTTTTGTTTTTCTTCCAACTAATTTTTTAGGGTTTCTTCAATCACTTTAGCTTCTACTAGTTGAGTTTTTAGATTTATGATAACCTTCTTGACTTGTTTATAACCTTCCTTTATCTTGATCAATTCTTTATTGAGAGACTTGTTTTCCCTCCTTTCTTTTCTTATCTCACTTAAAGCACTAATTAGTTCAACCTCGAAATCCATTAAGCCTTCTTCACACTCTTCTTCTTCTGAATCTTCCTGACATGATGAACATCTTTATTCTCGTTTGGATTTAACATATTTATTATTCTGATTAGCATGCTTTGGATCTGTGATAAGAGGAGATTCCTTAAAATAGAGATTATGTATCTTATCCCAAAGTTATTTGGATGATGAAAATTTTCTTACTTTGTCTTTTATCAGATTGAATAATCTTTCCCAGATGAAATCCATTGCTATTTTGTTGTTTATTTTCAATCCCTTCTTGGTTGCAGTCTTCAGTTTCTTTGAAGTGGTGTATTATGTAACAATTGATTGCCAAACATTAAATCCCCATGCCTGTAAAAATGTTTTCATTCTTGTGCTCCATATCTCATATTTTTTACCATCTTGACCATCAAACATTGGTATTCCATTTTATGAGTATCCATTCTCCATGATCTACCTTCCAGTGGTTATACTGATTTTGAAAGATCTGCTCTGATACCAATTGTTGGAATACTCACCAATACTAAGAGGGGGGCTGAATCAATATTGAACACTTTTTTTACCAATTTCAATCACCACAATAACTTATCGATGATTCTAGTCACTTATGATTGCATATAACATATCACAAACATATAACCATAAACAATGCATCACATTATACATAGATACACAATACACCAGTATTTTATGTGGAAACCCAAATGGGAGAAAACCACAAAATGCTTTCTTATATATCAAATATTTGTTGGGTATGTGTTATATTCTTTTCATGAGTAGTAGTGTCTGCATTGCACCAGGCGCTCAGGGGGGTTTGAGGGGGAAAATCCCCCCACGTAGGGGTTCGGGGGCAACACCCCTAAGAAATTTTTATTCCTCGGGAAACATGTCGCATTTTTGCCTCGTTTTTCATGTTGCCTAGATTTTTGTGTCCATTGTTGATCATTTTTTCGGCACCTGGTTTTTGCCGATTGTTTTCTATTTCGGGTTAAGGAATTAGGGTTGTTGACTAATCCGGGTCATTAGGTTAGGGTTTTGGATGCCACTGGATCCTATATGTATATTGTATTGTAAACAATGTATCACTATGAATGAATATAGAATATGTTGGTTTTTCCAGTTTGGGTTTCTAGGGGAAAAATCTATGTGTAATGTTTGTATTTTACATTCTATCTTTCCTATTCTTTTACTGAAAATATGTTTGCAGTAAATATTATACAAGTTTAAAATCTATATTTGGTATCATAGCTTTGTTGGCTTCAGGGGGACACCTTTGTGGTCAAGGGTTTGGATCGAGACTGTGATAATCCTTGTTACAGTGGGATATCTGTGGTATTGATTTTTCAGGTGAAAAGAAATGGGGAGCAATTCAAAAATGGAGATCGAGAAGTTTAATGGGAAATTTTTTGAGATGTGGAAGCTCAAGATGGAAGAAGATGTTGGTGGACAGAGATCAATGGATTGCAGTAGATCCAGGTATTGCATCTATAGGAACTTCAATAGATGACTGGAAAAATTTGGATTGGAAGGCGAAGACCACAATCCGGCTATGTCTCTTAGATTTGGTATTATTGAATGTGTTAGAGGAAGCTACAACCAATGATTTATGGGATAAGTTGGGGAAGTTTTATCAGTCTAAGTCCCTAGTAAATAAACTATTCCTGAGAAAGAAGTTGTATAATATGAGGATGAGAGATGGAGACTCGGTGGCAGAGCATTTGGACACTTTCAATACTGTGGTAAGTCAATTAGTATATGTTGAGATTAAAATTTTATATGAAGATAAGTGTATCAATTTACTATGTTCTTTACCAGACTTGTGGGATAATTTGGTTGTGGCCATAGGTAGTAATACAACTGCCTTGAATTTTGATGAAGTGGTCTCATCCTTGTTGTAGGAGGAGATGAGACAAAAGAATATGGAAGGACGGAGCATAAATGCATTATTTGAAAGAGAACACTCCTAGGAAAGAAATAGATCTAAGTTCTCAAGTGGGAGATCAAATTCTAAGGGTAGATCTAAATCTCTCGGAAATTTTGTAAAGGTATGTTGGAGATATGGAAAAGAAGGGAACTACAAGAAGTAGTGTAGATCCAAAGTTGAGAAAAAGAAGGGATCTAAAGAATCTCCTTCTACAGAATAAAATACCTCCAAGGAAGAAGGAGGGGATGTGTACTTGTCTTCTTCAAGCACACATGAAAATCATGAGGCATGGTTGGTTGACTCAGGTGCATCCTTTCATATGAATCCCCACAGGGAGTGGTTCTGTGAATATGAAAGCTATGATGGAGGTAATGTTTTCCTAAGTGATGATTCGATAACCAGAATCATAAGATGAGGAAAATTCAAGTTGAGGCTCATAGATGGAAGGTTTAGAAAAATATCTGGTGTTCTGCACATCCTAGGTTTGGCCAAAAATTTGATTTTTGTAAGCAAAATGGACGATGCAGGGGTAAAAACAATATTTGAAAAGGAAACCTGCAGGATGGTTTGAGGAGAAATGGTGTTATTGAAGGGAGTTAGGTTTGGAACTCTGTATAATATGCAAGGAAGAACTATTAGTGATGGGTGTAATAGTTCCATTGTTCTTGATATTGGAGTTGAAGAAGAAAGAACTCCTATAGTCTCTGGAGAAAAGGTTATGTTGTGGCATCAAAGACTGGGGCATATCGGAGAGAAGGGTCTTAGATTGCTACACGGTAAATGTATGGTTGAAGGTATGTCTAACTACTCTCTAGATTTTGATTTTTGTGAACATTGTGTATATGGGAAGAAAAATCGGGTAAGATTCCCCTCTGGTGCATCAAAGGCTGAAGGAATTTTACAGCTAGTTCATAGTGATGTTTTTGGACCTGTATCGGTCCCATCATTGGGAAAATCTATGTACTATGTCGCATTTATAAATGACTTCTTGAGGAATACTTGGATATATTTCCTCGGGAAAAAATATGAAGTCTTTGACAGGTTTAAAGAGTTTAAGGCTCTTGTTGAAAATCAAACAAAGAAAAGAATTAAGGTGGTGAGGACAAATAATGGCAGAGAGTTCTGCAGGAATGAATTTGAAGAATTATGTAAGAAGTGTGGTATAGCAAGGCAGAAGACTACTCCATATACACCTTAGTAGAATGGAGTTGCCGAAAGGAAGAACAAGATGTTGATGGAAAAAGCAAGGTGCATGCTCAGTGGTGTCGGGTTAGGGAAAGAATTATGGGCAGAGGCAGTGGGTACTGCATGTTACCTAGTCAATAGATCACCCTCATCAGTGCTGGATGACAAGAATCCACAAGAGGTATGGACTGGTAAGAAACCTTGTCTCACAAATATTAAGGTATTTGGATGTGATGCATATGTTCATGTTCCAAAGGAAAACATGAGTAATCTAGATAAGAAGGTTGAAAAGTGTATCTTTATTGAGTATAAAGATGGTCTCAAAGGTTATAAGCTTTGGAACCCAGAAACTAAGAAGGTAGTGTATAGTTGAGATGTGGTGTTTAGAGAAATGAAGGATGTTGTTAAATAGGAATTCCTACCAAGTAAGGAAGAACTAGAGAAAACATAGTTTGATTTAAAGGATGATGAATCAGACTCTATAGAAGAACATGAATAAGAATAAGAAGTTCCCCATACTCTAGTATTGAGAAGATTGGTTTAATAAAGAAGGCTACTGGAAAGGTATACTCCATCTGATTTCCATTCAAATTTTTCTTTGTCTATTACTGATGATGATCTTAGAACTATCAGAGATGCAATGGATTCAAAGGATGAAAATCTATGGAAAAAGGCCATGGATGAAGAAATGACAGCCTTGGATAAGAATGAGGCTTGGGATCTAGTAGAGTTTTTGACTGGAAAAAATCCCATTAGAAACAAATGGGCATTTAAAAAGAATCTGAATGCAGAAAGAAAAGTGGAGAAATACAAAGCTCAGTTAGTAGCAAAGGGTTATTCCCAGGTTGAGGGAATTGATTTTGGTGAGATTTTTTCTCATGTTGCCAAGTTAACCTCTATAAGATTTATGGTATATGTTGTTGTTGCATTTGATTTTGAAGTAGAAAAGATAGATTGGTTTTGAAGTAGAACAGATAGACATGAAGACAACATTCCTACATGGGGATCTGGAAGAATAAATCTATATGAAGCAACCCGGAGGTTATTCTGTGAAGGGAAAGAAGGAGCTGGTATGCAAGATGAAAAAGTCCTTGTATGGTTTAAAACAATCACCAAGGATGTGGTATAAAAAATTTGATACTTATATGTTGGGACTTGGCTTCACAAGAAGCAAATAGGACCACTGTGTCTATTTTAAATTAATTGATGATCATTTGATTTATTTGGTCTTGTATGTGTATGACATGTTGTTGATAGGAAACAACAAGGAGATTACCCAGGATGTGAAAACTCAGTTTTCCTCTAAATTTGACCTGAAGGATCTCGGTGCTTCAAATTTTATTTTGGGCATGGAAATTAAAAGATATTGGAAAAAGAGGAAACCCTAGTTAAATCAGAGCAAATATGTCGAGACAATATTGCAGAGGTTTAATATGTAGGAATGTAAACCGGTCAAGGTTCCTATTCCTGTTGGTGTAAATCTATCTGCGGATCAGTGTCCCACGACACATGAAGAGTAGGAGGACATGTCTCATGTTACATATGAGAGTAAAGTTAGCAACTTGATGTATGCAATGGTTTATACTAGACTAGACATTGCAAATGTAATGGGAGTTTTGAGCAGGTATATGTCAAAACCAGGGAAGGAGCATTGGACAACAGTAACAATGGTTTTCAGGTATTTTCGTGGCACTGCTAGCTATGGATTTTGCTACCAAGGAAGATCGGTATTGGATAGAGTATTGGATATACATGGCTTTGTGGATGTAGACTGGGCTGGAGATATGGATCATAGGAGATCTACGAGTGGGTATGTGTTTAACCTGTTTGGAGGAGCAATAAGTTGGATTGGCAAAAGACAGGTTGTAGTGGCACTTTCAACTACAGAAGTTGAATACATGGCAACCACTCATGCAAGTAACGAAGCAATATAGTTACAAATATTGTGTTCGGGTATTGGGTTGGTACAACAAGTTGTAAGGATAGATTGTGACAGTCATAGTGCAATTTTTCTGGCAAAGAACACAACTTATCATTCAAAGACAAAGCATATTGATATTCAATATCACTTTCTGAGAGAGGTGGTTGAAGAAAAGAAAGTATTGTTGATGAAGGTGGACACTTTGAATAATGTTGCAGATTCATTAACAAAATCTGTGAGCACTGAGAAGTTCTCTTGGTGTAGAGGATCCATGGGAATTGTTGACTATGTAACCCTGTAACCCCCTGTATGCAAATAAAACAACAAGTGGGATAATGTTGGGTATGTGTTATATTATTTGGATGAGTAGTAGTGTATGCATTGCGTCAGGTGCACAGGGGTTTAGGGCAGCGCCCCTGAGAAATTTTTTTTCCTTGAGAAACATGTCACATTTTTTCCTCGCTTTTTGTGTTCCCTTGATTTTCATTTCCATTGTTGGGCGATTTTTCGACACATGGTTTTTTCCGATGGTTTTCTATTTCCGGTTAAGGACTTAGGGTTGTTGACTAATCCAGGTCATTGGGTTAGGGTTTTGGATGCCGCTAGCTCCTATATGTTTATTGTATTGTAAACAATGTATCACTATGAATGAATATAAAATATGTTGGTTTTCCCGATTTGGGTTTCTAGGGGAAAAATCTCTGTGTAATGTTTGTATATTCCATTGTATCTTTTATGTTCTTTTACTAAAAATATGTTTGCAGTAAATATTGTAAAAGGTTAAAATCTACAATATTATATTCATAGGAAGCATCAACTTCCAAATTCTCCAGCACCAATTGGAAGGAGGCTCCAACCCCCTATTTATAGGCTCCAACCTGAAGGAGGCTATGACCCCCTGATTTATAGGATCCAACTTGAAGGAAGCTCCAAATCCTTGTATTCTCCGGATCCAAATGGAAGGAGGATACAACCCCCTGATTTATAGGCTCCAACATGAAGGAAGCTCCAACTCCCTGTATTCTTTAGCTCCAACCAGAAGGAGGATACATGCCCTTTTCTTGCCCCTTCCTTCCTCCCTGAAATATAAGTGTAGACTCAACCTGTCACTGACACTTTCATTAATAATAAACCTATCACTAATAATCATTATCTCTGATAATCAAACTATTTCTATCATCATCCAACCTATCACTGTCTCTGTCACTGATATTGATACCTCATCATCAACATCATCAATAAGACCAAATCCACTCTCATAAATCATACACCAATACCATCACCAAGATGTGCATCAAATCATATGCTAATACATGTGTGCCATATCATCCATGTAATAAGCATGTGCCATATCCATAAACCATGTGCCATATTCATAATCCATGTGCCAAGATATTTCCTCAAACATGTGCCATAACATCCATCAACCATGTACTAAAGCATGTACTATAACATCCATCAACCATGTACTAAGATATGTACCATAACATCCATCAACCATGTACCAATATGTGCCTCAAACATGTAAACATATACCAAAGTACATCTCAAACTATGTGCCCAATATCCAAGATGCTCCTCAAACCATATGCCAAAAACATTCCTTAAGCATGAGCCAAACCATGCAAGATATTCCTTAAGAATATACCATAACCATCAAAATAGAACACATAGAAATCATATCTTTAGTCATGTAGCAACCTAGTGTATGTGATCACAGACTTGCAGGCCATCTTCAACTTCAACAACAATAGAATAATATATTCATCAAACTTTACCTCAGTCTCATGGGACTAGTTTTTGGATTAGTCACAAACCCTAACTTTCAACAAATATAACTCCATACATGTAATGAATAAAGGTATGAAACTTGTACCCAATATTCATCATTATAGTCTCTAAAATTCCTCCAAGTTTCACTCTCGAAATCATATCTGAAAATGAGTTATAGCGAAAATGTCAAACCTTGTTGAATTATTTCCTATTCTAGAGAGCGAACTTAGAGAGCATTCCATGCATTGAATATTTGGTATATGGTTCTGAAACATGCACAAAACATACTATGGACTGCACTCTTTCCCATGTAATTGGTCTCACAGAATTTGGATCCTTTATGAAGCAACTATGACTGTTTTTCTCAGAACACATGTTTGAGACTAGTTTCAAGACTAGTAAAAACCCTATCTTCCACAGAAGGTATCTCCAAAAATGCTATGACCTAGAAGCTGAAATTTTTACCATTGGTACCTTGATATGCCTTCTCAACAACCTCCAAGTTTCACTATCTGAATCATCCTAGAAAACAAGTTATAATGAAAATGATAAGATGACCTTTAAATAACATACCTCAGAACACATCATCACAAGACTTCATCCTCCCTTGGAATTTCACCCTTCTTCACTTCATATTCCCTCTGAAATTCATCTTAGATGTCCTTGGTTACCTCAGATAAAAATCACTTGAGTTGATGTCACAAATGAACTCCTAGGTTCCTTATTTATACTAGATCTGGCACCCTCTTTTTAGGGCCGACTTGACCCAAACAAAATTAAGTTAAATTTTTAATGATGATTCCATTGAGGCCGACTTTACCAACAATATCCTTAATATTTATTTTAATATTCATTGCAATGGGGCTAACTTGTAAACTTCTTGCTTGCAACAACTTTTCTTCTTTTAATTAATTTGGGGCCAACTTGTCACTTCTTGTTATAACTATTTAGGGTTTCTTAACCAAACTTCAGGGCTTCCATCTTCAAGAGGGCACATCTCCTCAACCACGAGGAATCACATGGCGTACCACCTATGGTTGGAAACGACATGACGAGGATTATCCATCTATGATGGTTTTGCATGCATTTACAATGTTCGTCACACTCTTTTTCTTCAAACAACTTATGGCTTCATGACCACACCACTACGACTTCTTAACCACTTAACCATATTTCCAAGGCTTCTTGTAGACTTCTTCAAAGCATCTGTCCGTGAAGGCCATGCTTAGAGCTACACCATAAGGAGACCACTATGGAGACTTCTCCAAATACACTCATCTCTTGTACTTCTTCTAGGGTTGACATTAATGAAAACTAAGTATCCAATATATATATATATATATATATCCTAGCAAGGTAGCTTAATCTATTCAAACATATTGTTTGAAGTTGAATTTCTCTGAGTTATTTAATTTTAGTCTAGATGAAGTTCAAATTTGAATGAATCTTGGTAGCTTACCAACTCCTATTATAGA